>CAUYQV010165777.1:0-24046 GCA_963574575.1 Galagoides demidoff | reverse complement strand
CTCCCCTCGCAGTCCCATTCGGTTTCCATCTCGCCAGTCTCCTTCCCACGCCCTCTCCATACCTCCGCCCTCCTTCTCTTCCCCTCTCCATCTCATCCCGTCTCCATCTCATCCCCTCTCCATCTCCCCCCCATCTCACCCCCTCTCCCTCTCACCCCATCTCCATCTCCCACCTCTCTATTTCATCCCCTTTCCATCTCACCCCCTCTCCATCTCACTCCTTCTCCATCACAACCCTTCCCCATCCTATGCCCTCTCCATCTCACCATAAGGCAGAAATGCCTGTCTTTCAATTGCTGATGTCTTTTATAACTGCTGCATCAGCTGCTCTCTCTGAGTTAAAACCCAAAAAGAAAAAAAAAGTAAAATAAAAAGATGTGCACATATTAAATAATGTTTGTCTCTTTAAAAGTGGTCATGTTGGCTCGGCGCCTGTGGCTCAAGTGGCTAAGGCGCCAGCCACATACACCTAAGGTGGCAGGTTTGAATCCCCAGCCCAGGCCCACCAAACAACAATGACGGTTGCAACCCAAAAATAGCAGGGTGTTGTGGCGGGTGCCTATAGTCCCAGCTACTTGGGAGGCTGAGGCAGGAGACTTGCTTGAGCCCAGGAGTTGGAGGTCGCTGTGAGCTGTGATGCCATGGCACTCTACCCAGGGGGATGGCTTGAGGCTCCGTCTCAAAAAAAAAAAAAAGTGGTCGTGTTAATTTTTTTCTTTTATATACTTCCGTATCTTTTTTACTGTAGTTAAACATCACAGAAAATATATTATCCACTTTTAAATTAAGTTTATAGTTCAGTAGTGTTAAGATCTCCCACATTGTTGTGAAATCAATCTCTAGTTTTTTCACCTAGCAAAACCAAACGCATTATCATCAGCTCCCCATTTCCCTCTTCCCCTCACCCCTGCCAAGCACTATTCTAGGTACCTGGGTAAGCAGAATCATCCAGTATTTTTCTTTTTGTGATTGGCTTATTTTCCTTACCATAATATACTCAAGGTTCCTTCCTCTTATGGCATTGAAGTTGTAGCCTTTTTAAGGCTGAGTAACATTCCATTGTAAATAGAAGCTACCTTTGTTTATCTGATCATCTGTGTGTGGCCATTTGGGTTTCTGCCATCTTTTGGCCATTATGAGTTATGCTGCTATAATCATGAGTGTTCAAACATCCCTTTGAGACCTTGTTTTCAATTTTTTTGAATATGTGCCCAGAAGCAGAATTGGTGGATCTTACAGTAATTCTATTTTTAATTTTTTGAAAAACTGCCATGCCGTTTTCCAGAGCAGCTGCACCATTTACAATCCCACCAGCATTGTGCAGCAGGCACCCTCAGAACATCATTTTCATTCAAGGCTGTTTTATTATAACACTGATGGAAAAATATTAATTCCCAACTGGGGCCACTGTCTGTGTGGAATTTTCATGTTCTTCCCATGTTTACATGGACTCTCTGGGTACTCTGGTTTCCCCCAGACCCCAAACTGTGCACACGAGGTGGATCAGCATGCCCTCATGGTCCCAGGGAGAGTGAGTATGGGTGCGTGTGTGAGTGTGCCCTGCAGGGACATGGTGTCTTGTCCAAGGCTGGCTCCTGCTCTGCACCCAGGGCTACCGAGACAGGCTCTGGAAACCCTAAAGTGGAACCACAAAGTAAATACTATCTCACTTGTTTTTATCAATCTTAACAAAATCTTAACTATACATATAACTCGCATTTAATTCAATGTTTAATATGAGAAGTGTTTGGGATCTTTATGTAGGAGTTTGAAGATGATCTTGTGACCAAAAATATGCCTTAGCTATGTAGCACTAGTTTACATCAATTAGCCCAGCAGTTCTCAACCTGTGGGTCATGACCCCTTTTGGGGGGGGGTGTCAAACGACCCTTTCAAAGGGGTCACCTAAATACATCCTGCATATCAGATATCTACATTATGATTCATAACAGTAATAAAATTACAGTTATGAAGTAGCAACCAAAATAATTTTAAGGTTGGGGGGGGTCACCACAGCATGAGGAACTGTATTAAAGGGTTGCGGCATTAGGAAGGTTGAGAACCACTGAAGCCTATGGCAAAATTGGTTTTGCTTATACATCGCTTCTCTTGAAGTTGGTGTTTCCAAGAAACTCTGGAAGACTTAATGAGGGCTTACTATACAAGGGTTCTAATTTCTCTATGTTATCATCAATACATGCTGTATTCTGTTTTGTTGTTGTTAGTAGTCATCCTAATGAGTACGAAGTTATCATCTCTATTTTCAAATATACAGACACTAAAAAAAATATACAGACACTAAATATATATTAAACATATAATTAGTTTTGAACGATAATAGACCTCACCACGTATTTCAGTATCTTTTCACTATTACGCCTTTATCTCTTTCCTTTATCTCTTTGGCCTTTCTATCACAGCTTAAATGAAAGAACTTCCTGAGAAAGGCCTTTCCTGGTTGATGTAATAGAGAGTAATTATTCTTTAAAGCACCACCTTATCTAAATCAGCTTCCTAACACTGACCACTATAAAGAATTTTGCTTATGCGTGTGTGCATGCAAGTATGTATGAATTTCGTATTTGCTTATATTTTATTTCCAACTTAAAATCTATTATATTTAAGTTGAAATTTGAATCCTCAGTTATGATTTAAGAATTATAAGGGTAAAGACTACACGTTTTTAATTCATTGCTATATCCTTGATACCATTGTTTGGTAAGTAATTATTGAATTTGATAAATCATAAGGGTAAGAAAGTTTGTATAAATGGAGTATAAACATTCCAGATAATTGTATAAACTCCTCTTTTTGCTATTGTAGACATAGCTGTGGTACTTGTGGTTTTGCAGGTGTAGTCATTTTATGATTCCCGTAAAATTAAACCTGCAGATTCAGAAAAATAAAGGCCACAGTGAAAGTAATGGGTCATGTCCACTTTTAATAGAAATTATTGAATGCGTCCACTCTGTGATGGTTTTTATCCCTCTTTATAGTTAGAAAATACATAGAGTGTTACAATAGAGTAGGAAATGTTTTAAGTTGTTGAGCTAAAGGCTTAGTTTTTACCCTGCAATTCCTTATTTTATCACAATGACACAACATAAAGTTCAAAGCATATAATAGGGTGAGAAGAAGAAAGACTTCCAGATACCTGGCAGGCATATCTTTCAATTTAATGCACCTGTCAGCCCAGGCAATGGTGAGTGAACCCATTATTGGCCGTCTTGCCCCATCGTTACTTTCAGACTCTCTCTCTCCTCCTGTCTACGTAGTAGAACAAGTCACCAAATCACTCTCTGCTCTGTCTCCTTGGAATTCTTTTTGCGATTTTTTAGAGTACAAATCCCCATCACAACAAAGTGGTGTGTCACATTTCCCCCCCTTTGATAAGGAGAGATACTTAATCTTTGTAGCATTGAAAAATAATCTTTTTAGTTCAAATACCTTATCCATTTTATTATAAATGAGAGGCAATCTACCTATGCTTGTACCATTCATCACAATGAAATAATCATCTCATTTATTATATTTCATAAGACAGAAAGAAAACAAAGGAAAAAGAAAGAAAAGAGGATAAGAAGATTACAGGAAACAGGAATTCTCTTCCTGAATCAGCCAGTTTCCTTTCTCCGGGTCAGATGTTAGGTTAACTGTTCCTTGTTGTTACCACAGCACTGGGCGTGGCACGGAGCTCAGAATCTAAGCTCGTTAAACACTCAATCCCTGAACATGTCTGAAGAGAGATAGAATCAAAACTGAGACTAGAGTGTGAAAAGATCATTGTAAAGAAAAGATAAAAGCCATGACTAGCCTAGATATAAAAATGATCATATTTTATGCATTTTTGTATAACTCATTAATGAGGAAACTAGGGAGGTGTTACAACCAATTCAAATGAGAATCCTAAGACAGGATCCTTCCTTGTAGATAGGAATTTTGAAATCTCCACACAAATAGAGGCAAAGTTGGTAGCTCCAAGAGGGAGGATTTTTTTTTTTCTTTCTATTAGCTAGTAATATTTTGCCTACATCCATGCACGTCAGTTTGTCTTGTTATCAGTTATCTACAATTCTCAGAGGTGTGAAATACCTATCACACAATTAGGATCCAATAACACTATTGGATTATTGACAATGCACCTATTTTTTCCTATATAGATAGAATATATAATATGGGAATTCTCCCCCCCAGTACTAGCTGCCCCTCTCTTGATTCTAGTGCTTTCACCACTAGAACTTTCTTTGTGCTCTCTGTCAATCAAGAACTCATAATTGTTTGGGACCAAACCCACATAGAAATATGTATTTTAATATAAAATATCAAAGATGGGGACTTTACATCTTTTGCATTAACCTGGATGGAGTGGAAACACGTTCTTTTAGTAAAGTATCACAAGAATGGAAAAGCAAGTATCCAATGTACTTAATTCTAATATGAAGCCAGTAGATAAACTAATACACACCCACATAAGAGAAAAACTCAATTTGATTCAAGTTGGGGGGAGGGGAAGATAGGAGGGGAATTGGTGTGTTCCTGCCTAGTGTAAAGGTATATGGCACACAGGGACTCTACCTAACAACTACAAACAGTGAGCCAGCACCTGTGGCTCAAAGGAGTAGGGCGCCAGCCCAAAGGTACTCAAAGGAGTTCAAACTCAGCCCCGGCCAAAACCTGCATAAAATAAAATAAAAACAAACCCAAACATTGTAACCCAATTGTACACACACATTAATCTGAAATTTAAACAAAAATAAAAAAAGAATAATAAAGAAAAATAAATAAATGAAATGTTGAAAAGGAAATTATATTTAAACGAAAACCATAACTTTATTACAGCTTCATTTTGGGGTAATGGGAGAGATGTTTTGGTCTAAAGGTGTTCCTATTATATAATAGCTTAGTTTTATAGAATTAAATAGCACTTCCCTTTATAAAGGAGGAAATAGGAGCTTGGGAAGCTTAAAAAAGAGGCCCCAGGTAACCTACCAGTTGGCTTGTGGCAAACTCAGTTCTCTAGACTCCAGAAATGGCTTTCCCATTTCTCTGAATGAGTTGCAGGCATGAGCGCTGTTCCACTGAGGGTTAACCCTAGTGATTATCACCATTAGCGTGATCCCGGAGCAAAAAAATGCTCATATTGTACCTCACCTTGACTGGAAAATTCACTCCAAAATGATGACTCGTGCGCAGACAAGCAGAGAGAAATATTAACATTCCGCTTCACGGAGCGCTGAGACGGCACTCCCGCCGGTGACCCACGCAAAGTGCTTAGCACAGGGCTTGACGCACAGTGAGCAGTTAACGTTGGTGAATATCAGCGAAACGGAATGAGAAAAAACCTTGTGCCAAAATGTTTTTCACAGGTTTCCCAGTCTTTATATATATGTGACACCTCGTTATGTCACCATCAGGACATGAGGCAAGGTATGGACTCTGCGTGTGATAGCTTAGCTTCGTCCTAATTCAATCATTTCATATCATATGGTTTACCTGCACATTTCCTACAGTGGAAGTTTGTCGCTGGGCTGGTTGCACCACGAAATGTGCTTTGCATCTCCCTGGAAGTGGATCAGTGTTCCACAGAGAGGCTGTGAGGATCAGCCCGAAGTGCCTGTTTCCAGTGACCAGTGACGCTGGGATCTCCCACCTGGTGGATAAGATCTGTCAGTGGCCTCGTCGGAACATGGGCCAAGTGCAATGATTGAGATACACATCATCTTTGTAATTCAAACATAAATTCAGATCATCCAGCCAGCCAAAGAATTTCTATTCTCATTGCTATAAATAACGATACTGAATATTATCTTCTTAATACAGAATTAGGAGCTGCCAGAGGCACAATCCATCTGTAGGATTCAGCAGGAAACAAAAAAAAAGAGAAAGCTTTACCTATGCCTGTTTTTAACTTGTTATAATTAGTACCCCAATGACCAGAGCTATTGAAATCATTTGGTCCAGATTTTCTGCCCAGTCTACAAAATGGGCTTTTATCCCAAAAGAAAATTTCCGTGATTCTATGAAAATAAAGGAGAAGAAAAAAAAATAACCTTTCAAAGTGTTTTTAGTTGTTTAAATATGAAGAAACGAAATGACCTATTCAGTGTTAGGTTTGCCCACTTCTTTTCTCCTTTTTAATGAAAGGTTATTTGAATTCTGAGGCCACGCTGGAACTGGGTCCACTGAGCGATAAATTTCCGATCTTTCCTTGCTCCAGTTCTGTAGAAAAGAGCTGATATTTTAGTCATTTCTTCAGACTTATGAGTTACATAACCCAAACCAAAAATACCATATATCATTTGACAGAACACTTTATTGCGTTTATGGAGAAAACACAAATTTTTCCATCCTAGGTCATCCCATCTCAAATCTTACTAGTTCTATTTATGATTTTGTTCCCTCTTCTGAGAAGTCATTTTCATGATACTCTTTGAAAGCATCATTTTTCCAGACTTCATGATCCCCATAAATGGAAATTCATTTCTTCACAGATAACAGAACAATTGTTTTTTTTTAAAATAAATAAAATTCCCTCCATTTATTTTCCTTTATTCTCATTAATATTCAATGCACAATTACAGTGTAATAGACACCGTGCAATACATGGAATGGTTTCTCACTACTCTTAAGAGACTTAGGTTTTAAAGTAAATAAATAAATCTCTTCTAATTTGGTGTTTCTCCAAGGTACTAAGGAAATATTTTGTAAAGTCAGATACTTTTAGAGATCCAAGTGCTTAAAGTGTTTTAAAAGTGACAAGAAAAAAAAATTCACTCAGAGCAGGTAGAGCTTTCTACAAACTAATAGTGATCTCATATATGTAAAAATAGATTAGCCTCAATAAATAATATGAAGGAAATAGTGTGTGATTAAGCTCAGAAAATTAGGTGTCTTATACACTAAATGGATCCAGAAAGACCCTGAACCCCTTCAGTAATTTCACACCCAACACCCGTATGGGACTGGTTGGTGACAGGAAGATAAGAGAGGACGTAAAAATGATAAATATCTTCTGTAAGCAACAAATAGAAATTTAAGAAGCAAAATCAGAAGTAAGCTATTAGAATAGCAAACAACTCTTAAAAAGCAATAAAGATTTTGGAGGCAAAAAAAAAATTGATTCATTTTTGCACAATGCCATTGGCCCAAAGACAATGGAGGTTTCCCAATTAAAATATCTCATATATTGAGAAATGAATATGGAGCCTGTGTTGCTTTATTCAAACATATTTATGGCTACTGCCTACTCCTTAATGCATAAACCAATTTTAGTTTTTCCTAGAAGAATTAGTGTGAGGTGTGGAGATGAAACAGACAAATATACATTTTTGTCATTAGGATAAACTTTGTAATTAAACTTAATTAAAGCTCATTAGCCACCAAGAGAGAATAAGAAATAAATTTCCAAAAACCTAAAATTTTACCTAGGCGTATTTTAGAACCAAAGAGCATATTTTCATTAAAAGCAAATCTGCTTTATCATGTTAGTAGAAATGTCCTTAATAATTATACTGCCTTGTTAAACCAAGCTCGTCACAATCTCAAATTACCCAAGTACAAGAATTACAAAAAGCAGTAAAAATGATGTTTTTTTCTTCTATAAATGATAATACTTTTTTTTTTTTACTGATTTCTTTGATATTCGGTAAGCTAGAGAACAAGCATCTCTTTTTTTTTATTTCATTGGAATATAATTGATGTTGCTTGACAAGTTGTACAAATGTTGTCTACTGTGTGAATAATCAAAAGAAGACGCACAAGTGGCCAGCAGTGTTCCACATGAAAGGGAAATTACGGCCAGCTCAAATTAAGGCCAAGCATTCTATGCATTTTGGCACTTTGGCTAAACACAGTTCTGTAAACAGCAAAACATATGCAGCCTTGCTTTTTGATTTGATATAAGAATTTGAAAGCAGATTTCAAGATTTCCTGGAAAATAATATTTTGTTCCATTTGCGACTCAATTTTCAGTCAACATAAATACCTATGTTCCCTGCCATGCTTCAGATAAAATGAGTAGAGCTGCAGCCTGACATTCAACTTGAAGACAAATTGGATCATGTCTCTTCAATGGACTTGTATAGGTCCAGTCTTCTCAGAGACAAATGTCCCTCACTTCACAGTCATGCCTTATTCATGTCATCGCTTTCTGGCAGCACCTACATTTGCGACAAGTTTTTTCAAGAATAAGGCGCATTAAGAATAAAATTAGAACCAAAGTATCTGAGGAGCACCTTGAGAATGTACTAAAAGTTGCAAACGCCTTCCGTCAAACCAGATATTGACGCATTGGCTTCTCAAATACAATGTCAAAGACCCCACTAGTTTTATGTTGCTCACTTTTCTTTTACTTTTATAATAAAAAAACATAAACAAATTTTATTTAGACACGTACATTTTCTATACGAGTGATCACAAAGTTGGGACCCGCTCCACAATTTTAAAAGACCCTCTGAACAGACCAGTGCCTAATTCAGATTATTACGTGAGGACTTTTTTGCTTATCCGTGGTGGCTGACATCATAAAAATTATGCGTAGAATTTTCTTCTCACTCACTAGCTTTTGTAGGTGTTTGTGCTTTGAAATGTGGCTCAAGACAGTTCTTCCAATGTCCCAGAAAAGCCAAAAGTTTGGACACCCCTGAACTAGAGCAAAATTCTGTGACAGAATTATCTATCATTCACCAATTTCTCTTGGAATTTATATTTATTTATTTATTTTATTTTTTGAGACAGAGTCTCACTCTGTTACCCTTGGTAGAGTGTCATGGCATCATAGCTCACAGCAACCTCAAACTCTCAGGTTCAAGTGAGTCCCTTCCCAAAGCCTGGGACTAAAAGCACCCACCACAGATCCCAGCTATTTTTTTTTATATATATATTTTTATTTTTTGCATTTTTTGGCCGGGGCTGGGTTTGAACCCACCACCTCCAGCATATGGGGCCGGTGCCCTACTCCTTTGAGCCACAGATGCCACCCAATGCTCAGCTATTTTTTAGACATGGAGTCTCACTCTTCCTCAGGCTGGTCTCAAACTCCTGAGCTTAGGCAACCCACATGCCTTGGTCACTGCCTAGCTGGAAATTTTTTAATAAATGCACTCCAAAATGTATTTTCTCCTGCAGCTCTGCTAAAATTTCTCTTCTCAAGGTCATCAAAATCTTGCCCCCTGTAATCAAATGGTCAGTCTGGGCTTTCCCTTTCTTGACCCGTCAGCAGCTGTTTACCAGATTCGTCACTCTCGGCTCCTAATAGTTCTTCATTTATCTGGCTCCAGGACCCTGTACTTCTCTTGTTTGTGTTTTAGGTCTCTGGACACTTCTTAGTAGCTTTAAGGCTGAAACCTTAGGCATTTCTCTAATCCCAAGGTTCCCTTGTCCAATCTCTTGGGTTTAAGCCACATTCTATGTGAGTGATGTTTAAATTTATATTACCCTCCTGTGACTCTAAACTGAATTTCTGCTTGTGTAACTAATAGGAATTCCAAACCAGATGTGCCCCAGGAAGTTCCTGACCTTCCTTTCAAAGCTGGCTGCATCCACGGCCTTCTCCATTCTGTCAATGCAGGCTTCATTCCCCCCATTTCTAAAGCGTGATGTCATTCCTGACCTATCTCAGTTTTAGCCACTTCTGTTAGTTCTACCTTCAAAATCCTTCCAGAATATGGTCGCCTCTCTTCACACCCACTGCCTTCATCTTGTCTAGGCTGCCACAGTTCCTCGCAGGCAACCCTGCAGCCCTCCGCTCAGCACTCTCTCCCTTCTTTCTTTCTTTTGGACTGCTCCAACTCAGGGTCCAGAGTGACCCCCTTACACAGAACATAAAGATGACATCGTGTTTTCCTCAAAGCCGTCCGATGTGCCCCTATGCTGTTCAGCATGGAAAGCAAAACTCATACTATGTAACTGATAATCAGATCCCAGATGTCTTCTGCTGCCCCCACCACCAATAAAATTGTCACCAATCCGACCTCACTACTGTTCCTTAAAGCTTTCTGTCAAAAATATGCTTGCCGAGGGATTTACGCTTATTTTTCCTTCAACCTAGAAAGTTCTTCCCTTGGATACATCCCATACTTAGCACCCTCATTCTCTTAGATCCTTACTCAATTTTTATCTTCTTTGGTAGATTAAATAAGTTTCTCTTCCTGCAAAGTAAGTGTAAACATTCTAATCACTAGAACTTGTGAATATTTCATGTCACTTGGCAATAGCAACTTTGTGAATGGGCCGAAGTTGAAGATCTTCAGATTGGGAGATGATGCTGGATTTCCCAGAAAGGCCCAATCTCCTCACCGGGGTTCTTTCTAGAGAAGAAGGTGCCCGTCGGGTCAGAGAGATGAGCCTAGCAGAGGTTGGAGTGATATGAGAACAGGGACGCAAGTCATGCAGGCAGCTTCTAGAAACTGCAAAGGCAAGAAGCTGATCCCTCCATGAAGGAGCCCAGCCCTGCGCACACTGGGACTCTGGACTTCTGACCTCTGGACCCATATGAATAAATTTGTGTTAAGTTGCTGAATTTCTGCTTATTTGTTATTGAACAAAAGAAAACCAATACTCCTCACTGAAGTCTACACTGATCAACTTGTCTGAAGCTTTTTTTTTTCTCTTTTCTGCAATTTTATTTTTATTTTTTATTAAGTCATATACACATAGATCATGAATACATTTATGCCTTTGTGAGATTCAATGTTGATTATTTGTACAAATTAGAGTGCTTACATCCTACTAATTAACATAGCTTTCACCTCATTTACTTAATCACAGTGTTAAGACATTTGTGTTCTATACTTGATAGATTTGCAATATGCTCTATAGGTGTGTTCCCACCATCAACCCTCCATCCATCGAACCATCCCTCTCCCTTCCCATTCTCCTCCCTTTCCCTCCTTCATCCTGGGCCACAGTTGTGAAGTTTTAGTGGCTAGCCCCTCTGCTTCCTTTTATTCTTATCCAGATAATGTCCACCCCACACTGTGGACCCGCCTGCTGATCTATTCAGTCATCTAGTATATTGTCAATCATTCCTTAAGTGCAGAGTTGAGGGCCTTCTTTCCATACACTGCTCCAGAACATGCTGGGCATATAGTAGGTGTTTGATAATATCTGTTAAAAAAATAAATAAATGAGTTCAAAATTTTTGTTTCTCTCTGAAAAGTATTTTTATATTTTCTGTGATAGTGCTCATGAACCCTCTGGCATGGCACGAAGAACTCTAACAAGGTGTGTGTGTGTGTGTGTGTGTGTGTATACATGTGTGCACGTATACCACATACTATAGTCATATACTTATATGTTACAGGTAACAGCATGTGTCTGTTTACACACGTGCACACTCGCCATATGCTACAGTGGTGTTCTTACATGTGACTGATAGCAGCATAATGAAGGCATTGAACTACATTATGATCTTACTAGGTAATCAATAAGATTGGCATGACCACACCAAACTTTTCACGTTTCAAATCTGCTTATTTCTGCCATGGAAATGATGAATAAATATGGTTGTGATATTTAATTTGAACAATATAAATAATAGAACATCCACAATGACAATAGTTAGATGGCATTTCTTTTTATTTTATTTCAATATATTACTTCTTAGGCCTGGTGAACAATGTCCTGAATAAAATTCAGTGCCTCGCCCACTCTCTCTCTCTATATTCACTATGCTCTTAGAGTATAACCATAGCTCTTTCCTACCAGAACATAGACTCGAATATGCTATAAGTTTTAAAAAAGAATATATCACCTCGTAAGCACTCTAGTAGAATGTCAATGTCTTAGATTTTGACCTTAAAAGTAGCATAAAACCATATACTCTATATTCATTTATATAGAACAGAGGGTTAGAGGAGAAAATCTGTGTTTGAAATAAACTAGACCCCATATATAAAAGCTGACTGTATTCTATGTTTTATTTTTTTGCAAAGAAAGTACAAAGGAAGTAAACTCTAACGGCATTATTTTTGCATAAGGAACTTCTTAAAAATCCTGCTACCCATACCTGATAAACCTTTCTCCATCAGCCTGTTGCCTATTCGGTGCCTGTCGCATACCCGAGCTCATTATGGGATGCCGCAGGGAGTGCCTCAGTCTGAGAAAGACAGCTCCTTAGTGATATTTTTATTTACAGACTATAATGCAGGAGTTGACTGAAGGAAATGTTCCTCCTTATTACAGAATTGGAAACTTTTCCAATTATTTTCCATTTTCCCCTCTAGGGTTGACATGGCAGTACGAATTTATACTTAAAATATATTGATAATTCCCAGGAAGGGTGTTTAATCCTATTAATTGAGGTCTCCAAGAGGACTCAGTGGGGTTAAAATAAAAGCTATTGTGAGTTCTTTCTTTCTGAAATTACTGATTATTTTTTTCTGTCCGTGGACAAAAGATCCACACTGCTCCCTTGTCACTGTAATTTTACCAGGCAGGTGTGGCCCTGGGGCACGGATGGAGAAAAAAGTGGCCACTGACATAATTCAGCCCTGAGGTTTATATCACATCAGTGGCAGAAGAAAGCTCCCCTGCTGATAAAAAGAATTAGTTATCACTGGAAGAGCTGTGCTCAAGAAGAAGAAGAATACACATTTCTCAAGCTCATCTTAAGAATATTCACTGAAAGAGGCTTAGTCATACACACCACAGGGCCTTTGGGACAAAACACCCATGAGCAGCCCCTGCTATTCCCACATGATGCAGCTAGTTCCCCTCACAAGTCACTCCACTTGAAATTTGCACAGCCAGCATAGGTAAAAAAAATGCTTTCAAGTATTAAAAACAATATCACAAATAAAAATGTCAACTTTGACTAAGTAACTCATATCATGTTACAGAGTGTGCTTCTTTAAGTGAGTATAGCCTCTCTGTACTTGCAGAAGTGAGGAAACTGAAGAACAGAGTGAATGGGTTACTTATCCAAGGTCAATTTCATAGGTCAGGAACAGAGCCAGAACTAGACCTTATCCATGAGACCAGCTCAACTCCCTCTCTTGAAGTTGGCATATTACACGGAAAGTAACATCATGCGAGTATCTAATAAAGACCTTAAGCTATTATAGTAGAGTGGCTTCAGACAAAATTCGAATTGATTGAAACTGTCCTCTGAAACTTGAATCAAAGCAAACCCCATCTTTTCTTTCTATACCTCTTCTCTTGTACTGAAGAATCCAAAGATAGCACACAAATGGATGTTTCTCTGATACCTGTGGCTTATCAGTAAGGATAGAAGTAATGGAAATCTCATGGGAAATCCTGCTCTTAAAAGATTTCCAATCCAATTTTTGAACTCAAAAGGCTTGAATTAGTTTCAGATTAGCATCCAAGTCTTTCAAAGTACGCCTTCCAGGCTTCACTTATCAGGGGGACATCAGATGCTGGATTACAGGTTCAATTTCTGTGGCAAGGGGAAAGAAAAATAGACAAATAATCAAGTTTTATTTTTGTGTGTGTGCTTATGCCTCCTTTTCTTTTCATCTCTTTTCTACGTGCAATTTATTTTGTCATTTAAACTTTCATCACCTTCTTATAAAATACTTACCCTCATCTGTGCATGAGAATACACAGCCATGCATTTGCAGTACAGTAAGTTTTAACATGAGGCTAAAGCACTGGTTACTCATCTTACTTCTCTGTGTGATACTCCATGGCTGCCAAACTGAGAGGAGTTCAAGTTCACCAGCGTTCAGTTTCAGCGTTCTTTAGATGCATTGGTGGGGAATCCCACTCCACAGTACCCATAGGAAATGTAATTATCATCCCTTTTTCTGTCTGTGACCCTCAGGTTTCCCCCATTGCAGATAAAGTTGAGCTGTCTGTCAAACATATTTCTCAAATTTCTTTTCCAATATATAGATGGTTGCTCTTGGTCTCTAACATCTATAACATAGGCAAGTGGCCAGGAGATGACAGAGATTTGTCCTTAGTCTTCCCTGGAGAATTTGAAGCCAGAAGATCAAGAAACCTGATTTCTAATTCAGAGCAGAAACCTTTTGGAGAGTCATACATTACAGCCACAACTAAATATACTGGGTATTTGTTAATTAGATAAACAGAATCCAGTCGTTTTTTAAAGGTGTGCAGAAGTACACCATCAAGAAGAATTCCATTCCTGCCTACTCTCAGCAACCTTTTCATCCGTGTACACTTCCAAACCTTTCTTTTGAGGCTAGCTCTCCTGCTGGGCGCCGGTGTCTACAGAGGGTAAGTGCTATCTTGAAGTTTTGCAATGTAACATTGGGTGTTTAATCAAACTCTAAAGTAGAAAGTATTTCACATTACAAATGGAGGCAAAGGATAATATGGCTTTCTGTGCATGTTTATTTTTATAAGACTAATATTCAATATGTTTTAAACTCAACCACATATCATTTGGCTGCAGACTGTACATATGTGAAAGCTGATAGCCATTATATGGGGGAAAATTTTTCATGCATGTGGATTTTGTTCAATGTTGAGTCAGTGTAGTGTAAACAGAGGAAGGACACTGCTAGGTAGTTGCAAATACTTCCGCTGTGGGTAAGGCTGCCCACGTCAGTGCTAAAGGAAAGGAAGGGACACAGGGCAAAGAGGCATCTTTTTACATATTATTTTTAATTTGGGAATATTAGAGAGTACGCATGTTTTATTTACTTTGTTTTTGTGCAGACTGAGTCTAAGGGACTTTAATGTAGCAGCCTCCGGAGCTTATTCAGGGTCTGTGTTTCCCTTTTTTTATAGTCTCCAACACAGATGGTCACTTTGTCTTTCAAATCTGGGTTCTCTTCATTGAGATGTGCCATGTAACTTGCTCTGTTTAAAACTTTTGATTTGGTGGTGGCTCAATGGGAGGCTGAGGCAGGTGGATTGCTTAAGCTCATGAGCTCGAGATCAGCCTGAGCAAGAGGGAGACCCTCATCTCTACTAAAAATAGAAAAACTAACCAGTGTTGTGGCTGGTACCTGTAGTCCCAGATACTTACGAGACCGAGACAGGAGAATTCCTTGAACCCAGGAGTCTCAGGTTGCTGTAAGCTAGGCTGACTGCTTGGCACCCTAGCCTGGGCAACATAGTGAGACTCTGTCTCAAAAAACAAACAAACAAAAATTTGATTTATGACTGCTTCTATATACAAAACGACATGGCACTTGCTGTGAAATAAAAGGCTGAGAACATTTGAATATTGCTGGGCAAGGCAGCTGTATTTCCATTTACTTTTAGGCAATAAGCAGGGCTTAATTTTAAGAATAATTTTGGAAACATGTCATCATGTTTCTCAGAGTCTCCTGCCTGTCTGGTTGAGCAGGAGTTTCCAAATCAAGGGAATCAGTAGGGTGGGGGTTTATAGTTTGCAGATGATTCTGATTGGTAAGCAGCTAATATGGAAACCCTTTGTTTTATTTCAAGAATACTTCATGAAGCAAATCTCTGATTTATAAATATATGATCTAATACAGAGCAAGGAAATATTAGACACAGCTTTACATTTTCTATAATCCTCCTGCAGCACTAAGGTCTCTTTAAACCTCACTCGGTTTCCCTGGAGACCACCCGCTATTCTTGTCCAATCACAAAGGCCAAGTAAAACCTATGGAAAAGAGGCTCCCTCCTGTTTTCCCTACCAACTTCCTCACCTTCCAGAGGCCTTTTTCCTGTTTTAATTTTTCTTTTGGTGTTTGTCTTCCCTAAATGTAATTGATCCCTCTGCTACAAATACCTCCTCTTATACAAAACATTCATATTTTAACTCCTATCATGGGTTGAGCGGCTAACGTCCTAAAAGTCGTGTTCATAGCCTCAGCCCCCAAACCTGTGAATGTCACTTTAATTGGAAAAGAGATTTTTATAAATATAATGAAGTTAAGAGTCTTGAGATGAGATCATCCTGGATGATCTGGATTAGCCTCAAATCCAGTGACATTTGCCCTTATAAGAGAAAGAAGAGGAGACACAGGAACAGGGAGAACAAGGGCAGAGACTGGAGCCGTGTAGTTACAACCCCAGGCGGGGCCAGAGCCTCCGGCATCTGGGGAAGGTGAGAGAGAGAAGTCTCACCCAGGCCCATCAAAGGAGCGTGACACAGCAGATGCCTTGGATTCCAGACTTCTGATCCAGATTTGTAAGATTAATTTTCTTGTCTTACACCACTGACTGTATTTGTGATAATTTATTAGGAACATCCTAGGAAACTGACACAATCCCTTCTTTGTGTGTCTAGCCCAACTATCATCTGTTTAACACACACGAAAAAACAAACAAAAACCCAAACCTTTTTTTTCTCTCCTCATGTTTCTTTCTTATCCTCTCTTCAAATTATTATATGCCACAGAAAAACGTGAGTCCTATGCTAGAGAGAAGTGATTGAAATACATCTCTGTGGAGAAAACAGAAGTTATAACTAGACGTAGGGTTCCTTAAGAGTAGAGACTGAACATTCTCAGCTTGGATCACTCACTCCAAGCATGACTACTGACACATGGTTGTTGTTTACTAAATATTTTTAATGAATAAATTGCAAAGTTAGAGAAGATTAAATGTCAGTTCTTCCAACCTGTAAAGTCTTGTGTTAAAACAGTTTAAACCCAAATTTCACCCTAATATTTACTACTTTCACATAAGGATAATTGAGCTGAAGGCAATTAAGAAGAAACAAGTGTGGGCTTGGCACTTGTGGCTCAAGTGGCTAAGGCACCATGTACATACACCTAAGGTGGCGGCTTCCAATCCCGACTGGGCCCGCCAAAAACAACAATGATGGCTGCAACCAAAAAATAGCCAGGCATTGTGGCGGGTGCCTATGGTCCCAGCTGCTTGGGAGGCTGAGGCAGGAGACTCACTTGTGCCCGGGAGTTGGAGGTTGCTGTGAGCTTTGATGCCACAGCACTCTACCAAGGGGGATAGCTTGAAGCTCTGTCTCAAAAAAAAAAAAAAAGAAGAAGAAGAAACAAATGTGAAAAAGCCCTCTACTCTCCTCTCTGTTTGCCCCAAAACAGGACACAGAATTATAAAGACTAAAAGCATCCTGCTCCCACTCCCTTTATATCAAGAACAAAGGCTAACCACGGACGACATCTTTAGCCTTTGTGGGCCTGGAGATGGCACCAGAGAAATCTACCTTATGGATTACCTTTTATCTGCCAGTTACTTGCTGTCCCAAATTGCCACCCCTCGGAACTCAAAGTCCTTGTCCTGTATCATATCACTTTCCTAAAAATTTATTGTTTTTTTTTTTTCCTTTACATTTCTGTCTACATTTCTGTAATTTTATTTAGAAAGACCAGTGCTAATATTTGGGGTTAATGGTGCAAAATAACACATGTAATCTTTGTTGAAGATGTTATATTAGCCAACATTCAAAGCCACCTCTTTGAGAAGTACTTACTTCCTGAGTATCTCCCATGTATATATTAAATATACACTTTAATAAACTGTGGGTTTTCCTCTTGTTAATGCATTTTGTAAAAGCTGTCCACTCCAACTAAGACCTTAACTTATGAGGGGTGAGGAAATAAATATTCTCCTCCCCACACTGAACATGTCTCTATCTACTGCTATCACTAAGTAACAGAGGCTGAAACTAACAAAAAAGAGAATCTTCTAAAAGTTGCATCGTTACCAAGAACTTCATGAGTGGTCTCCTTAACTCTCCTTTCTGAAGGAATGGAGCCCTTATCTTTTTCTCATCTGAGACGGAGCTGTCCCTCTTCCTCATGGGCAGTATCAGTCCTTGTTCCTTAATCTCCCCAGCCAGGCCTTTGTGCCTTACGTCCTTTTCTTTCATGACTCCTTGTGTTTTCTATTGAAAGGCAACAGGTACTTTATTTCTGCTTGTTACTGTTCTTAACCTTCATTGCTTTTCTTTATTGATGCTGTTAAAATTCCCCCTCTCATCTCTTTTTTGTTCCTTTACTTTGTTTGCTTTCTAGACCACAGGGCAGTAGTCCTTCCTTACTTGTGGTGTCGCATCCAATAGTTTCACTCACTCACCATCACTTACCAACTAAAAGTAGGTAACAGTATATAGTAGGGTATTTTTAGAAAGGGAGAGAGGGAGGGAGAGAGGAGACGACAGTCATGTAACTTTTATGGATTGTCAGACTTGTTCTACTTTATTGGTAGTTATTGCCATTAATATCTTCCTGTGCCCAATTTGTAAATTAAATTTTGTCATAGATATGTAGAAAAAAAACTTAGTAAGCATAGAGTTAAATACTTTCCACAATTTCAGGCACCCAGAGGGGGTCTTGAAACTTACCCCTGGGGAAAAGGGGAGACTACTACATGTGTGTTTTCTTTCTAAAGCCTCCTACTGTTTGACTCTCACTTCATGTGGTTCCTTGGCTCACATCCTTCTTTATAAGGATTCACTGCTAGAGTTTCCTGCTGCTCAGATTCTGTTAGTTTTTAAATCTACAGAAGAGTTTTCCTTTCTTGAATTTACTAGCAAACTTTCTTACTAGCGTCCTCCTGCCTGTGGCTCCACATTCTCAGTAAGTTGCAAGCATTAAAGCCTCATATATTGTCAATTTCTAGATAAGAAGGGACAGCTGGGATGTTGGGAGAGCCAGGGTGGCAGTAATTTCCCAGATTTTATTAGGAATGGGACCCTGCCCCTATCCCATGTACTACTATGAGTTGATTTTGCTTGTCTAGAAAATGGATGGTAATGCCGCTGACAAAGGTCATATATGAGGGTACATTTCAAAAAACAAATGTGAGAAGTATTAAGGAAAAAGAATGAAAATATTCAACATCTTGAGGGCTAGTACCCACAAGAATTTAGAGAAGAATTTAGGTGATGATTCTATGGGGGTTACTGCTGAATACTACTGAGATTATTCTATAGTTCTCACAAACATTTTTTGGTGCATAGCCCACCTTTTGTGTGTCCGGCGCATTTGAGATTAATGTAGAAACCTACTTGGTCATTTGGTTATTCTCTTCCTTCTTATCCATTTGTTCAACTACATGTATTGCATTTGTTGTGCTTTTTGCTTAAAATATTATGATGGACCAAACATAAATATAAACAAAAATATATATTATTCATGCCACCATACATCTTAAATATAAGATCATATTGCTACCAAAATAATGCCTATTTTCAAGTGTGGTCATCACTATAGGTGAAATGGACATAGTGCCGTAAGATGCATGCTAGGGAGATTAGACTTATTCAGGCACATGAGAGAAGGTCAATGCAATGACATTAAGGAAGAACGTTGGTAGATGAAGCCAGAGAAGTCAGCAGCTCTTGGCCACCAGGAGCTCCCAAGGAAAGGGGTAACAGGACTGGATTTGTAATGCAAAAGTGTAAGTCCGGTTCAGTATTGTGATGGTTAATTTTATGTGTCACCTTGGCTGGACCGTCGTTCCCAGACGTTTGGACAAACGTATGGCAGCTATTTCTGTGAGGCTGTCTTTGGATGAGAGTACCTCTTACCCTGGAAAACTTTGAGCAGAGGTTGCTCTTCATAAGGCAAGTGGGCCTCCTCTACCCAAATGAAGGTGTGACTAGAACCAAACTCCCTTGAGCAGGAAGGAATTCTGCAGCAGAGTCTTCCCACTTGGACCCGCAGCACCGGCTTTTCTTCCAGTCTCCAGCCCACCACACAGATTTTTGGACTTGCCCACTTCATAATCACCTGAGCCAATTTCTTCAGATAAATCTGCATATTCATTGTATGTTTATTATTTATTTTAATATATGTGTACGCATCCTGTGGATTGGCTTGCATTCAGACTTATACAAATTTGGACATTGCATGGTGGGGCAAGGAGGATGGTGGCTATCACAGGACTTGAGGTATGAGTTCATATCATCCTGCTTCAGGACAGTAGTGCTGGAGGTTGAGGGAAGTGGACTGAAGAGCCAATTGGGAAGCACTTGGTGTGATGTTGCATACTGGAGGCGTGAGCGGAGACAGTGCAGACTCCTGGGTCAGCCCAGGGCCTCTACGTGCAGTGTAGTGTTAGTCACTGACAAGTGTCACCCTCCAAGGGCACCTACTTAGAAAGAAAGAATAACTTTGGACACATTGAGTTTGAGATGCTTTTAAAAATTGTATATCAAGACCCAGATAGCAGATGGAGATTTATACTCGTCATACATTGGAGAATCATCTTATTATAAGTGGTAATTGAAGAAGTGAGCATGGATGAAAACACAAGATAACACATTTTCCCGTAAGACCCAATGGGGCCTTCTGTGTTTAGGAACAGTAGAGAACACTCTAATACCCTGCTTGGAGGCCATAGCAACAAAAAAATCATAAAAAAGAGACAGGGAACGAAAATGCAAACAAAACAAAACTGTAGCAGTAAATAGACGTCACACTGAACATTTGTTCTCAGTCTGAGCAAGACCTTAAAAGACAAGGCTGAGACTCACCTTGTTCAACCTCAACTGGGAACATGTCCATTAAGAGAATCCAAGTTTTGGACATTCCGCATGTCTTTAAATGACCTCACAGTCCACACATTTGGATTTGAGTGCTTTAAACACATTTTAACTAGTGAATAAAAATCACAAATATAGAATCTATGAATAGCGGGGATCAACTATATTTGTAACTTCATTTGTGAACAAGACCGAAGCCATGCTGTATGTAGAAGGGCTGTGAAAAGGAGGCACAAAGCTAACTAGGACCTGGTCACCAAAATCTAGAGTTCACATAAAAGGGAAAAAATAATGAGTCCAATTAGGTTCACTCAATGATGCTCATGTTTATCGGTTACCAATAAATTTAAAATAACTAAGTGATATTTGGTGTTGTTTCTTAATAAAATGAATGCGTTCACTCTCGCATACTTTCCCAACAGAAGCAGTTATGCAAACTGTAACTAAATATAGAGCAGGCATCCAATCTGCCAGTGAGGAGGCACGGACACCTGACAACAACCAAATCTGCATAGTGGAAATTACATAATAAATTACATGGCATGTGTAGTGTGAGAAACAGAGTCCGAGTCTGTGCCTGTGCATCTGATCCCAGCATCTGTCTGAGACATGTAGGAAGTTTAGCAAAGAAGTTTGTTTTTCATATCGCGTATAAAGAGGGATTGTGGGAAATTATTTCTGGTTCAACAGAGAGTGTGAAATTAAAGCAAAGGAATGAGACCACAGTGGAATTCAGCTGAATGCATCTGACCACACAGGTGTTTACTTGCTTGTAAATTACAGACAGGTAATAATAGGCAATAAAATTGTGGCTCCATGCTGTGTTAGTCTTCATACAAAATGTCAAATTTCTTGAGAAGCTGGGAAGAATTTAGTGCCAATCAACCTGAAAAGGAAATGCTGTTGATTTCTGAGTCTTTGATAAACAAATATAACTTATTTTCACAGAATGTGATATCTCACTTGTCACATCACGTATCAGATGAGTGATTAATTTTGCCTTTCCAAATATATAAAGATAAAAGTCAATGAGAAATGTTTTCTGCACAATTATAGGTATAAAAAAACATTGACATCATTAGAATGACATTGATTGTGAAATGAAGGCCTCCCTGTACTTCCCACTGGCAGCAGGGCCGAACCTGCTTTTTCGAAGACAAACTCCTCAGCATCAGGAGTTTTGACAGCTCTAGAGGGAGAGAAAGCAAGCATTTTTCTCCTCAATAGAATGTACAGCCCAAGGTATCGATGCATTTATAGCTTGAAAGCATATTCTTAAGCATTGAAAATGATTCAGTGGGGAAATAGTGTGGGTTTCAGTTGTGATAATGTCACAGTAAAGAATAGAACAAGAAACTTAAATTATATGCACTTCAGTAAAGTAACATTATGCATTTACTTTGCAGCGCTTGACAGGTAGGGCCATACGTGACCCTCAGTTGTCACGTACAACTCCCACAACACTGACTGGCTACATTATGGTGTATTTCTTGGAACTGGTGCTTCTAGCCATGGTTAGCAACATTCAAGAGCCATGTGAGAGGTCATATGACACAAAGATAAGACAGCCCCCTCCCTTCAAGCCATTTTTCAAGAAATTATCACAACATGTTTATTCTCTTTGCCACTATGCTCTCCTGTGCTGTGAGATCTCTGTGAAGTTCTTTGCCCTGTATGATTTTCATTCCATTCTTGTCAAAGACAATGACTCAAAGAAATAAGAAAACAACAGGAAGGGAGCAGCGCCTCCCCACAAAGGTTTAACAGCTGCATTTCTGTCCCAGAGGCTTTGAAAAGAATTTGTGTTCTTCTATTTTAAATTTGTAAATAGAAACCAACTGGTAGAGGGGCCACTGTTGGTTGTTTTACATAAAAATATCCGTGAATTGCTATCATTTCATTTAACTAGGTAGTCTCAGAGACTTGAGTATCTGAGAACTTAACAAGTGAAGAGCATGGTCTTTAAATTACTCCTTCCCATTTTTCATTCCAAAGTCATAGAACCACCAGCAGAAACATGTTAGTGAGCTTTGAGAACACACCAGCAGCCACAGGGACCTCATTCTTCTTGTGGCAGCGAGAGTCAGTAATGTCTATCTGGAGGGAGGGCTTGCCCCTCCTTAGACCAACATGAAGCAAAGGATTTAGCAACTCTCCGGGCAAATCCCGACAGCAGTGGAACAGTGAACTCTCCAGAAAGAACACATGGCCTGCTTGGTGCTTCTGACTCAAGGAGAACCACTCTCCTCTGCAAGGTGATTTTAAGTTAAGATACATTAATTTCAGTCCCACTGATTGGGAAAGGACTGTGATTCACACATGGAATATGAGGCAGCATCAGGCGTCTATCTTATTCCTCATCAAAAAGTCATGACTTCCAGTTTATGGACTAAGTCACAAGGACAAAAATTTCCATGCCTTTGCTCCAAAATTGAGTAAAATTTATAGACTCATATGGATTCTGATGGAAAATATAAAGAAACATGTAAAGTAATATATCACTTTAAAGGACTGGGTGAAAACCAAGTGTTAATTTGCAATGGTTTGGTAGCAACAGAAATGGAATTGAAGGAGTGTCAGTAAAAAAGAAAAACTTTAAAAATTGCTAATACCCATGGACAACCAATTAGAGTACAGGATATATTCTGGAACACTTATTCTATAATTTATGAATGTAAAGATATCAATAGAGGAACTAGAAATTAGAAGAAGCACTACCAAGATCAGAAAAATAGATCCTGAAGATTAAGAAGAAACTAAAATTTTATAACATGGAGGAATCAGAAAAAAGAAGGGAAGTCACATGAGGAAAGCTAAGAGATAAGAAATACATATTTAGAGATATAAATGTCAAAAATACAGGTGCCAGAAGGTGGGGGAACAAAAGGAAAACTAATAATTGGACAAAAATAAAAAAAGAAGAAGAAGAAGAAGAAAAACCTCCTGAGCTGAAGAATTTGAACCTGCATGTAGAAAAGACTCACAAACTTCCAGACAGGATTAATAAAAAGTTATAAACTTCACCATGAAAAGAGGAAGCCTAACCAGATTGAAGATGAGGGAAAAGAGGTTATGTGCATCACTGAAATCAGATTAGCCCTAGTTTTTTACTTTGAAAAATCAGGAAACCATGAAATAACAGCTAAAAGCTATTGAGAAAAAATACTAAATTTCGTGATCTTGGGTCTAGTCAGGTCACAAACTGATGAAATTAATAAAATAATTTGCTATAATGGCTAGAAACAAGATCAGTATGAAAACAACAGGTTTTCCTAGAATAACTATAACTATTAAAATGGAAGATAACCCATTTACAATTGTGATGAAACCAAAATAATATTGGCCCATTCTATTGGGAATAGAGCCCATTCAAAGAGAACTGTAAATGCACAGAAGGGCATGAGAAAGATTCGTAATAAATGGGAAACATGTTGTATCCCTGCTTAGAAAAATAGCATAACAATGTGAATTCTTATATGTGTGTGTGCTTTATTATTCTTTAATTCAAAAATTTTTATTTATGTCTTGAGAATGCAGTGAGAGAGATGGGAAAAGGAATATACAAAATAAACAATGCGTACTCTATGTTAAAACAGTGGCACAATTTATTTCTGTATAAAGAAAAATAAAGTATAAAAAGCAAATTGGGAGTGTTGTAGGGATAGC
>CAUYQV010165775.1:0-14904 GCA_963574575.1 Galagoides demidoff | reverse complement strand
ACAGCACCTGCGTGCAGCCTCTCAGAGGCTTGAGAGCTTCTTCATTGGCCCCGCCCAGCCTACCAGGCCTGGGGAGGGGCAGTAAAAGCAAAGGTGAAGGGCTAGTGAGAGCTGGGTCACAGAAGTTCACTGTGAGCTCCCTGAAAGGAGTCAAGGATCCCACCAGTTTCACACACAGTGGAGGCTCCCAGCACAGAGACCTGTGCACAGCAGGTGCTTGACAAATAGCAAATGAAGCCTGCATCTCCATAATATTGTCTCACACTCAGGAATCAGATCAAATTTGGATGGGGAAGGGATTAAAGAGGAGGACGTGGACATCTGATCCAAAGCCCTCTGTATCTTCTATGGGAAAAGTGCTAAGACTTTTTGAATCATCTCCCACGGGGTAACCCATAGGACATACTTGAAAATACCTCTCCAGCTCTGTAACTGTGGCAGAATCAGCTTATCCTTAGTGAGACTGGCTATCACTGAAACAACATTCTTTTGGTCCCAAAGCAGAGAATACTGACTGCAGGGTTTGGGTTGGAAGCAGTACCTCTGTAAAGCAGCCTTAGAGCCTTTCAAACAAAGAATTGAAATATCTGGGTCAGGAATTCTGAAGATCCACAGCCAATCAGTCCTCAAGTCTGTAAGCACGTCTGACATGGGAGCAAAAGAAGGGCCAGGCTGGGGGACTGGGGAACAGAGGAGATGTACAAGGAAGACGAGATAGGGTTTCTGTGGGGTCCTCTAGACATGAAGTGAAGGCCTGAGTCTCCTGGTCTCATGAACTCTGCGTCTCTGTACTCCCCACTTGCTCTCCATTCACCAGGCATGTCCCCCTGGGCAGAAATGCTGCCTAACTTCATGTTCTGTACTTTACTCATTTTGGCACTCGACTAAGTATTAAACAATGCTGGAAATGGGGCGTGTAGATCCAGTGGCCTGAGAGACAGGAACCTATGTGCCACAGACAGGGGACCTTACGGATTTAGGTCCACCTAGTCCCTGGCTGTTGAGAACCACACAGTGAAACAATGAATGCTTCACTCAGCGGGGTGTCCCCTGAGGGTTTGTCAAGATCTCCTTCCCAGAGAGAGAGAGGTTCAGATGCTGTTTCCACTGGTCTTATTTTACATTTTCTCTAAGACTTGCTGGAAGAGGATTCTGAACAGGCATTAGTCCTGGAGAAAATTCTAGCAACATTGGTACTAATTTTTTTTTTTTTTTTGAGACAGAGTCTGACTCTCCCCCCCTGGGTGCAGTGGTGTGGCATCACCACTCACAGCAACTTCAAACTCTTGGGCTCAGACGATCCTCTTGCCTCAGCCTCCAGAGTAGCTGAGACTACAGGCACCCACCACAATGTCTGGCTATTTTTAGAAACAAGGTCTCACTCTTGCTCAGTCTGGTCTCAAACTCCTGAACTCAGGCAATCTGTCCGCCTCATCCTTCCAGAGAGCTGGCATCACAGGAATGAACTACTGCACCCAGCCCATCTAGTTTTTTTTAGCATCATTTCTATGTGGCCCTTTCTCCAACCTTCACCATTATTTAGAAGGGGAGAGCAGCAGAGAGAAAAGGTGTTTTGAAAGCTTGGGAGTATTTTCTTGTGGTCTTGAAAGAGTTAACTCTGGATCCTCCAGGCTGAGGGGGGCTCTCTGCCTCTGCCAGGCTACAACAGCCAGGATGCTTTCTGAGTAATGACTGTTTTTGCCATTCTGTGAGACTCCTTTAACTTCCAAAAGACCTTCCTGGCAAGGCTGGCCCATGTGCAAGCTCTCATTCTCTCCTTTGGTCAAACCATGTTTGTTAATTAGATTCCAGGGTGTTTGGGGTGAGTGGTCAAAATCACTCTGAATTTGTCTCATTAACAGCCTCACACGCAGAGTCAGGCTTCCAGCCGCCTGGGGAGGGTGATCTGGGAAGAGTCAAAAAAGGCCCCACTACCCTCATCCAGAGATACCTACCTGCGCCATCCAGGAGCCACAAAGCCAGAAATTTGGCCATTTTTCAACTTGTTGGTGATCGTTGGTATTTTGCAGAGTTCTGTATCTTACATTCACTGAACATATATTAATAGTCGTCCACACAGAGGCATTGTGGGAGATTCAAGGATATAATAGCCTGTCCTAAATAGAGCCGTTATGGAAGATAGACCTGCATCCTTGACCATAACTGGGATAAAAAGATATAAATGTCTTAAGAATGTTTCAGGTAAGATGCTGCAGGAATTCAAAAGGGGAAGTTATTGATTACTTTTGACACAGAGGACCATCTGGCATGTGAGTTGTGCTGTCAAGGGTGGATATAATTTGGACCCATCTAAAAAGTCTTCCAGAAGCAATTAAATTTGTAAACTTTCTATTTCTAACAGTAAATATTCTAAAATAAATGATTTGTGGCTGAGCACAGTGGTTCATCCCTATAATCCTAGCATTCTTGGAGGCTGTGGCAGGAGGATCCCTGGAGCTCAGGAATCTGAGACCAGCCTGAGTTAGAGCAAGAATGATCTCTAGAAAAACTAGCCAGGCTTTGTGGTAGGTTCCTGTGGTTCCAGCTACTTGGGAGATTGAAGCAGGAGGATCACTTGAGCCAAGACTCTGAGGTAGCTGTGAGCTAGACTGACACCAGGGTGACAGAGTGAGACTCTGTCTCCTAAACAAAAAAAGTGATTTGTTTTTCTGAAAAATGTCACCGTGGCAAGAGTGGCCTGGCAGACACCAGCAAGGGCATGTGCATGTGCCACACCAAATACTTCAAAGGAGAGGACGCCCAAAGCGGGGAAAGCACACAATGGACCGGGGAACTTTCTGGATTCCCATTTTTAATTGCATCAGGCAGAACTTTGACTGTCTCCGTCATAAGAGATAGAAACAAGGGCTTCTCAGTGTCTCCTGTGGGAGTTATATGACCAATGGAGACATGTTCAAACTCCTGTTCCAGAGCAGTGGGGGAGCCCAGAGCTCTGTGTATTGGCTGGGTGTTGGGGGCCTGGGGAGGGACTGCTCTGTGGGCTGGAAGTATAGAGAGGAAAGGCAGCGTGCAGGGTAAAGACCGGATCTGGCAACACAGCAGCCTACAGAAGTATTTATCAGAAGGGGAAAGGGAAATGCCTAATCCTCCTCTGAGGCCTAAAATCAAAACAGAGGGTAGGGGGCTGCTGGCGTTGCCAAAAAATATTAACCAGTAGGAGGGAAAGTGAGAGACTGGCAGGTGCAGCTGGCCCCATCCTGAGCCCGGAACAACCTGCATCTAGGGGACTCTGCACTTTCTTAGTGACACAAGGTAGCATAGTCCATCCTATTATGCTAAGAACTCTTGGGAAGGTGCTGAATATTATTTAGAACATTGATATGACTACTTTAGAAAAAATGTTTATGGGTACACAATCAATACTTGTTTATCTGTATAAGGTACATGTGATGTTTTGAAAAGTGGGATGGTTAATGGATATGACTACTTTCAAAGTTAACAAAGTGGTACTAAACAGCTTTGCTTCCCTTCTCCACTTAGAGAAATCCCCAGGATTCTGAGTAGAAGCTTCAGCCAACAGAAGCACGACTCCTGAATGTAGCTGCGCCTGGTTTTGGCTGGCAACTATGCCCCGCAGATCACTCAGAAATTCCCCCCAGGGTCACTGTTCTATTAAACAGGCCACTGTGTCCCAGCCAACTATGAACTCTGTTTACCCATCGCCACGCTGTCCAGATGCTAGGCTCCATCCACATAATCTGAAAACACAGGCATGTGTGCGATTCTTCCCCTGGTTCACAATGATATTTTGGGAGACAATCTGCTATTTAAAACAGCTGTTGTTGGTTTACTCGGGACACATGCTGATTTTACGTCAAACAGAATGTCATGCGAACTTCTCCAAGGAGTCCTAGGGAAAAACAGAAAAGCATAGAAGATAAGAACAGCATTTATAAATGTTTGCCTACATTAGAAATTTCTGGTATAAAATTTTTCAGACACTCTGGGAAATCACATGCCTCTATAACCGACTTCACATTTCCTGTTCCATCATCCAGTCTCCTGCGCTGATAAGAGGCAGGGAGAGAAAGGAAATAGTCATCCTGGCAGTGAACGCTGTACATGGAAGGAGCATTTCATGAAACCTAAATCATTTTCTTTTTAAAAGAAGTGCCAATTCTTTACATATGAGGAAGTGGCTTGCCTCTTCAAATCTTCCCTCGTCTGTTCCATCTTTTTTTTCCCCCCAACCTCAATAAGTTTCCATTAGTTTCCCTGAAACTAAACCAAGTTTATTTGTTTAACCATGATTCCTTGTGCCCCTGGATTTGTTGAGGACCAAGGATACTCCAGACTATAAGCGTTCTGAAGGCATAAAATGGTGAGCCTTTTAGTGTCCAGTCCTGGATGCCCAGCAGGTGTGGGCATTTGATACATTCTTAAATGATTACATTGAATGAAGAATGTGGTCAGTATCCCAGAAAGAATTAGCTGAGGACTCCCTAGTAGAGGTCACTCTCTTTTACCACTGCACTGCCCCGCTTCCCTGTAGGCAGCCACCTGCCCGTGTCCCAGCTCGGTGACCACCTTCCTCACTCACCAGTGGCATCAGTAGCCTCCAGTCTCCCGGCCATCCAGCCCCTCTGCTCTGAGGTGCCCCAGGCTCTTCTGCTTTCTGCAATGACAGGAGCCAACTCCCAACCTGGCTTACTCTTTGCCAACTCACTCTCCTCCATTCTTAGCCAAATTGCTTCAATCCACTGCCCACACCTATGGTTCAGAAAGGCGAGTGATGAAAGCACCTGGTGTGTTCATGGTTTCACAGGAAAGCCAACTCCAAACTCATCTGAGTGGTCAGTTTCCCTTGTGATGCCCTGACATATCTGGGACTCCTTAGAGAGAAAAAGAACCCGACGGAGTTAGGAAGAATCAGTCACTCATCAAACTCTGCCTCTCATCACCACTGTGGTAGCAATGGATACAGAAGGCGGCTTCTGACTCCATAAAAAGATCTGGTCTCCTGATGCATCAGAAGTTAAACATGACAAAGCAATTTTTGAAGAAATTCTGATGGTATGTTTTAATTAGCAAATTATTAATTATTATTAAGGAATTGGTAAGATACAAAAAAATCAACATGAAGCACTTACTACATGCTAAGCTTATTTTAGATCCTACAGAAATAACAGGAAACTCAAAAATTTCCTGTGACTAGGGAGCCTACTTTTATTTGGTAAGGAAAAGATAAAAAAAAAATAAAAGATATAATTGCAGATATTAATAAATGACCTGAAGAAAAAATAAACAGGTTGAGAGGTCTTGGTCAGATAGCAGGGGGCAAGGACTATCTAAAATCAGGTGGTCAGGGAAGGACTCTTCAGGCCAACCCCTTCTCAGGTCTAGAAGAGACCTGGGAGGCAGGGGGAGCAGTGATCCAAGCAGGCTGAGGAAGAAAGGGGGCTGCCATGCTCACGGAAGCCCCAAGGGCTCCAGTGACTGTGTGGAATGTGGAATGGGCACACCATTAGGGAACAAGATCAGATCTGATAGCGGGCTTGTTACCCATGATAAAGAATCTGGATTTTATCATAGATGTGATGGAATATATTGGAGGATTTTGAATAAAAAGTGAAAGGATCCAACTTAGGTTTAAAAAAACCATTGAGAGTGTTGTGTGGAGACTGGATTTGGGGCAGTCTAGACTGAAAGCAAGAAGATCTGTTAGGAGCTTTTTGTACTAGTTCAAATGAGAGGTGATGGCGACTTAGCAGGACGACAGGCTAGTCATCTTGAAACCGATGATACGTGGCTAGAGGTGGGGTGTGATCTGAAGAATGGACGAGATTTGCTGATGGATATGATTTAGGACAGGGATTTCCAAGTGGTGCGCTGCTGCACACTGGTGTACCGTTAGGTGTGCTGTGAAAATGTTTAAAGATCATTAAATTATTTTTGAAAGAAGTTTAAAGCACAGTAAGTAGACTTTTTTATTCTTTTTTTTTTTTGATCAACATAATTTAAGTGTGCCAAAGAAGTTTAACTATAGGTCCAAGTGTGCCATGAGATAAGAAAGGTTGAAAAACACTGATCGAGGATTTGAAGGAAGTAGAAGATTAAAAAATGACAACTGGAACTTTGGCCCAAGTCACTGAGCAGATGTATTGCGCATGCTAAGTCTGACAAAAGTTTAGACATTGGAGATGCCACAGAGGCACCTTGCTGTGAATTTGGAGTTCAGAGGGGGGATTGAGGCTGGAGTTAGCACTGAAGACATGGGCCTGGATGGACTCAAGTAAGGACACAGAGATCCGAGAACCTGGCCCCAGAGAACTTCAAAATAGGAGAGAAAGAATCTGCAGAGAAGCCTGAGAAGATGTTGAGGAGACAGAAGGCCTGTCGGAAAGAGATGGGCTAGAAGCCATATGAAGAGAGTTTAAAGAAAAAGGAGGGGAAAGTTCTGTCAAATGATGCTAAGAGGTCACAAAAGCTGGGTATTGTGAGATGATCGCTGGATCTGGCAACATGGAAGACACTGGAAGCCTTTACCAGATGGTTTCAAAGGGGCTCTGAGGACAAAGCCTGGTGGGATGAGTTAAAAATGGATTCAAAGATGAGCAATTAGAAACAGCATGGAAACTCTGTTGGAGTGAGGGTCATGAAAGTGACCCCTTTGCATTAATGTACATAGTTTACTATAAGAAATTAAAAAGAAAGAAAGAAAGAAAGAAAATGACCCCTACAGTCAGTGGAGGAAGATGCAAGACTTGGAATGGGCAAGGTTTTTTTTTTCTTTTTGCCTCTGTTGTTTTAATATGGGAAATATTAAGAGTTTTTGGATGCATATGAAAATAATTCAATTGATGGAGAAAGTTAATGATACAGGACAGAAAATGAAGAACTGCTAAAGAAAATAAAAGGGGAAGGCCTTCAGTTCCTAAGTGGATAGAGAAATAGGCTTTTACAAAATTATTATAGGTGCATAATATTTGTATGTATTTACAGGGTACCTGCAATGTTTTGATGCAGGCATACAATGTGCATTAATCAAATAAGCAGTAAAGTAGGGTATACTTTAACTAAAAGGGTGGAATTGGAATAAACAGAGAAATTGGCTTTCAATAGGACAAATTTTTCCAATGCAAGTGTTTCCTTTCTAAAGAAAATACACTAATTGCTTTCATCTCTGTCTCACTGAATAAAGACAACCCTGTGGGCTGTATGTGGAGGACACGTGTTATTGCTTCCACCTTTTCACATGCCAGGAAGCGAAAACAACACGGCCAAGTGACCGGACCACAGTCACACAAAGCGGGACTGGTCTGAGCTTCTGATGTGCTCTCCACCCTTCTGTCTGCTTTTCCGCACACGTGTGTCAGCTCTAGGCAATGGAAATGCCACTCTCAGGGGGCTGATTCAAAGCCACTGGTTTAGTATCTTGTGGAAATTAAGTAAGGCAAACTTTTGACAAATTCATTCAAAAAAAGTGTTTTCAACTTCAGTCTGCACCTGTCTTTTCCCCAATCAGCCTAGACCAGAGATTCAGAGCTGACAGATGGTCTTTACGACTTACCAAGGGAGCACTCCACTCTATTCTGCCAGTCCTTCCAGATGCATTTCTTCTCAAATGGCAGTCTTATCAAGGATACAGCTTACTCTGCTAGCAAATTGCCAAGGGACAGGCTAAAAACATATAGACAGCAGGGGGAAGATGGTCTAGAATTATCAATTTGTTGGCCCGAATGCTCAAATGCATAATCGGCAGTTGACAATTATTCTGTGCTGGCGCAGTCCTGTCGTTGTCAGATCAAGACATAGTCTACAGTAATTAAATCTGGGCATTTGTAATTCTCCTCTTCTTAATATAAATTAGGAAGTTGGAAGCTTTCTCTCTTAAACATATTTTTCTTTTCTTTTTTTTTTTTTTAACTCTACCACCACCTAACTTGCCCTTTAAAAATATGCTCAGATTCTTCCAAGGATAAAACCAGAGTGAGAGACAGGAGGACATGAATCCAAAAGGTGGTTTCTGCTGTTTTGCCACATCTGCTCAAAATTCCACAGCTGGCACTGCTTCCCAGAGATTACCGGAGTGACTAATGAGTCACACAGCTCCCGGTCTTAAATGCACTTGTGAAAATGTTCAGGGATTTGACCACGACTTTCCAACATCAAGAATGAGGGTGCAGAGCTCCCAGACATCAGCTAGTTCATCTCGTGCCAGGTCTGGATTTTTCCCTTCTGGATAAGATTCTAGCAGATGCTTTAGCAGTCTTGTTTTAAATATCTTACACGATGGCAGGCCCTCCCCTTCACAGAAAGGCTTTTCATCGTCCAGTGGATCTCATCACCAGTCTGTGCTTTCCAGAAAGTTGCTTGAGATTCATCTTTTGTTAATTTCTTAACATAACTCATGTTTATGCGCTTTGGCAGCTCACCTGCAAGCAGCCTCTCTCCCTGACTGGCAATTAAGCAATGTAGTCTACGAATGAGAGATCGTCAGCTGACCCCCTCCCACGGTGTCTTTTCCTTGCGAGATAGATCCAGCATGCCAAGACACTCTGGGCACCGAACACCCAGTGGTTTTCCGTTCTTTTTACTCTGTCTCTTCAATTATCACCTCATCACTCTCAACCACCGCATGGGCTGTTCCCACCTCCCAGGCTTGGCAGGGGACACAGTCATCACCCAACACAGTCATTCTCCCTGATTCCCTCCCTGCTCCGGACCCACAAGGATCTGTAACAAATTCCACCCTCTCACAGATTGCTAAGTGGGAACAGCCGCTGCAGTGAAGGTCAAGGAGGAAGACCCCATCCTTCTGCAAGTGGCTTCACGTTTTCCACTGACACGAGATGTGCCAGCTTCCACTGGTCTCCACTCACCAAACTCAGCCCATCTTTCTCTGGACTCTACTTTGGGCCCCTTTTCTCCTCATTTCCAAATTCCCTATCCACCTTCTCCTTCTTCTTCTACCTCATAACCCTCATTTGGATGCTTGCTGCACGTTCTCCCAGCTGAACGTATCAGCGTCAAAGCCAGGTTCATACCCTGAGCTCCTGATGCCCTGTCCATAGTTATTCCTGATTTTCCACATGACATATGGATCCGTGATCTACAGTGGAAATAGGCTTTGCCATTGAGTCTCAGACTTTTCTAGGAGGCTGCAGAATATCTAAATATACTTCCTTTATATGCTATAAAGAATCAACTTCCTAACTTTTCTTTTTATATGGATTGTGTCTTGGATGTTATTTTCAAAGATCCAAAACAAAGGAACAGTTTCTTTGCAAAGTTACATCATTTTTTTTCCCTTTTGCATGTAGGCCAAACATGTTTTGCTATACAGAAGTGCTGAAGTAAATTATATGATAACTGAAAAGTAGTTTAATAGAATTTACATTGTAAATAAAAAAAATCCATTAGGCTAAGGATTTTTAAAGACAATTTTTCTTTTCCTTAGTTCTTGCTTGAACAAAACACCCACCCAGCCACAATCAAATAAAAAGCTTCTTTTGTCTTCATGAACTAATGTCACTTGAGTTGTTCTGTTTTAGAATCCATAGCACTCAAGTGAAAAAACACACAGCAGGTGGAACAGAAACACCATCGGGGGCTGTGACTAACATATCTGTATAATGGCTATTAAATCTCTTAATTCCCCACACAATATGAATGATGGTCTGTTTCAATTTCCACACTGTATTTTAGGAGCTTTTGCCTCAATACTCTCGTTTAATTTCTAAAAACAGGGCTTCACACTTACAACCAACCCCATATCCCAGGCAAATTAAATTAAGCCCCTGGCATGCAACTTAAAGTTTGTTTCACTTAATTGAGCAGCTAATGGGTATGGATGAATTTGAGGTACAGATAAAAATATTGTTTTTAAAGGACCTTTCTGATTAGCATGCTCTAAGGAAGGCAAAGAAAAAAAATTTAAGCAGCCATTTTTATAAGCACGCTCAAATCCATCCGTTAAGCTCAGGGGATACTTCAGAAAACACCGTCCTGTCTTGACAGGTGAACTGCTCATGGCTAAAGGAAGTTAAAACCTTCTACCAGAGATAGTCCGTGCTGTGTCAACGCCCAGTTGTCTTTACTATGCCTTGTAGTGAAGTGGTCTCTTTCCATCACCAACATGTGTCTTCACTCAAGGAACATCTGGGTCCCTACTCAAATGCCATTCCATTGTTTCAAAAGGGACTCATCTGATAAATGGTCCTGTGCCACTGTGCCACTAAAGCAACTGTTGGGATCCAGGGGAGAGAAGACACAAGTAAATGGTTGGGGAGGATTCTCTGCAGTGTTAGCCCTCTGGAAAGTGCTGCAGTTGCATTAGCTGCCTATCATTTTGCTGTGTTTGTTTTCATAGTGTTTAATGTGCGGGAAGACAGCCATTTCCCCCAATCTATTTCTTTTTATTGTGTCTTTTAAAAATAGGCTTTAATTAACAACAAAGCAAACATATATATACACACATATATGTTATTTTTCACAACTTTCAATCATAAAAGAAACTAAAAAAATCACAGTGTGTAGCCAATCCGCATGCCATGTTAAACAAAACTAAAGACAGCTATTTTAAATGACAGCTGTCACTGTGACAGTTTGTCTCGGACTCCATCCGTTACCCTGCCTTGTCCATATGTGAGTTTCTGGGAGTTTGTATGTGTTTTCTTTAGTTTTTATTTTCTTCTTAGATCTCCTGCACCTTTGTAATGGAGGAATGAAGAAAATACTATGGAATGGGCCATGTGGGTCATATGAAAATTTTGAGACAGACTGTGCTGTGTCCATTATTTCACCTCCAGGCCACACAGTTGACAGTGTCCTTCCTGATTCATCCATGCAAGTTGCAACTTTCTCAGCCTATTGCTGTTGTAGGGAGGGTTTCATTTGTTTCCATCCAAAAAGATTTTATGTTTCTTGATTTTTATGAATCTCAAAACTTCTGTAACTACCAGTAAGAAACACGAGGCCCACAGATCAGGTTCCAGAAGCACCTGACAAGGGAGTTGGGTTATTATGGGATAATTCTCCTGCCAATGGATTGCCTGCGTGGCCTTCCACGTGTTTACTTCATCTGGTCCACAGGTGAACTTGTCACGTCACATTTAAAAGGACAAAATCCTTTATGTTTCAAGTACTTCCTATCTGAGTTTCTATCTGACATAGCTTGGTCTCCATGTAATCTGTTTTCCATACCTGCATCCAGAAACTGATTATCAGAAAGAAAGACATAAATGTGATTTGGCCCCTCTCTCAGGAACACAGCTTCTGGCAGAAACGTTCAAGTTTCAGATTCTAATTTATTCATCCATTTCCCAAGTTCATTTAATAAATAATAGAAACTGAGCTTTAAAGACCTCCAGCTCTATGAATGGAAAAACCTCACTTTGACTATGGGACAATGTTTAAAAACAAGAAATTGTAGGCTCGGCACCTGTAGCACAGTGGTAATGATGCTGACCACATACACCCACCAACGCTGGCAGGTTCAACCCACTCGGGCCAGCTAAACAATAATGACAAACTGCAACCAAAAACTAGCCAGGCGATGTGGTGGGCACCGGTAGTCCCAGCTACTTGGGAGGCTGAGGCAAGGGAATTGCTTAAACCCAAGAGGTTGAGGTTGCTGTGAGCTGTGACACCACCACATTCTGCCAAGGGCAACATAGTGAGACTCTATCTCACAAAAACAAACAAAACAAGAAATTGTAACATTTTTTACATTATTCACCCCCTTGCCTCAGATTAAATTTGATCTTATTCTTGTCTTGAATGTGAAAATTTCCCCTTCGTTTGCCCCTTTAAGGCTGTAGAACTTTCCCCTCTGAAAGCTCCCGTTAGCTGAGAGAGTCACCGGGGTCCACACTGGGGTCGAGGTTCCCACTCCGTTCCCTTTTATGAGCACATCGTTTTGTGTGTTGCTCAGTGACCTTGTCAAACTGCAGAGCAAGCACAGGCTTCCCCACACAGCACAGGGCACGAGCCGCATACACACAGGCGACACACGTGGCAGCAGTCACCCTCGCTGGTTCCCTTTCCTATTTAACTTTCACAACAGCCTGTCAAGTATGTATCATTTCTCTTACAGAGGAGAGAAAACAGCTTCAGAGTGTGAACGGTCACTCATGTTTGATGCACCGGCCAGGACAAAAATTCCCTTCCTGTTGCCCAAGTATGTACTGCAATTCTACCTGCGCACATATATCCAGGCTCAATCCTCAACGGGGGGAAAGTGTTAAGAAGTCCGGAAAGAGAAGCTCCGTTCAGTCCCCATGCCTGTGGCAGCCCCTTCCTTGAAAGTTTCCGTGGCCAGGCCATGGGTTGGGGCCAGGAATGGTGGAGGAGCCCGGAGGCGGAAATCTTTTCTCCCTGCCTGTCAGGGCGCCGCTCACGCACCATCCATCTCTCTGGCCTGGGGAATGTTTAATGAAGCCGATTTGGATCAGTGGAGATCAGTGTTTAGGCTACTCTCCAAGACTGTTATAATGGCCAGGAAATGTGCCCATTTTTGACAAGGAGTTCAGAGCTTGTTGTGGTTTTATTTTTAAATACTCCTCTGTAACAACTTTTTTAGGTGCCTGTTCTATTGAAAGCTCTTTCAATTATTCAAATGGAGTCAATCAGAAATATTGAGCATCTAGTCTGTGCCAGAGGCAGCTGGAGGATACAAGGATACTACTACTCTGGGAACCTGAGGGAGGAGAAGGCTGCAGGAGGCCTGCACACAAGGCTAAGAGGAAGACTGTAAGAGCTGGAGGGGAGGCCCAGTAAAGAGCCACAAGAAAACAGGCAAAGAAGACATCCTTTCTGGTGGAGAACAATCTGAGCGACATCGTGGTTACGGAGCAAGCATTTGACACAGGCCTTTAGGAATTCATTCACTTGGCCATCCAGCTAACAAATATTTATTGAACATTTACTGTGTCCCAGGCATTCACTAAGAACTGAAAATAGCAAAGGAATATAACCCCTGCCTCCAAGTGACCTGCATGTAGCCATGCACTGGGCATTGACCAAGCCCTCCTCTTCCCTCCTCCTTCCTCCTATCCCACACAGAAACAAAGACTATAAAGAGCGTTATGAAAATCCACTCCACTCAGTGAATAATAAATTTATTTTCTATGCTTTAGGATTTTCTTAATAACATTTTCATTTCTTACATTATTGTAAGAATGCAGTACATGATACATACATGACGACTTACAAAATATGTGTGAATTGACTTGTTATCAGTAAGACTTCCTCCCAATAGGAGGCTATTAATAGTTAAGTTTGGGGGGAGTTTATCATAATAATTTAAAAACTAACTTTAAAATGCTAAAAAGTACAATCCCAAGAGTATATATGTAAATAAAATAACATGTAGTAGGCATATAAGTAATTTTACAACCAATTTTCCTGTTTTACTCAGTACAAGTACATATTAATTTTATAGGCAACATCAAAATTTTTTAAATGTAGAGAAATTTAAAATGGAAAAAAGAAAATTCATTTTCTTTATATACTTTATCAGTCCTTGAAGAAAAAGGGAAAGAAGATAAAAATTCTTTGAAAAGGAACGTATTTCAGCTTCCCGTTCCCAGGACAACCTCAGAAGGGGTGGCCCGGCAGACTTCCACCTGTAATCTAGGGAAGTAGCCATTGGACAGAGTCCTCAGCAGCCTGAAAATAGCCGGGCCCTTTGGCAGTAACCACCTCCTCTCTGTAGATGCCAACTTCTCAGGTCTTCTGGGAGACTTTTCCCGCCAGGCCAACCTCACAGAATAAAGGAAGTTCAGAGGTTATTTCAAACTTGGTTTAACACAAGAGATTCTGGGGGCAGAAATGTGGGCCTGGCACCCAGTGATGCTGCCTAGAACAGCACCATTGCAAGATGCCTGTTGGATCTTCCATGTTGGAGCCCTATTAGTTCCTGAACATTTTGGATATCATTCCTGGTTGTGGGAATAAAATATGAATGTGGTGACTCTCATGGCCAAGGTTGTAGACTGCAGAGGTTTGAAGCTTTTTCTAAAGCAGTGTGTACTTATCCTAACCCACCCAAGTCTATAGGCTATTTATCTCCCACAGGACCAAGATACCTCCCCAAAAAGGTAAGGAAGATGGAGGAGAAGGTTAAAGAGCCGTGATTAGTGCCGCCCCAGAGCCACGCCCTTGATCTTGACGCGCTGCCTGGCCTCTGCTCAGCAGAGGGGGCCCCTCCAATCCTCTATCAAGCCTAGTTGTGAAATCACCAGAAGTGGCCTTCTTAGCCTTGCAACTTGCAAATGAACAGAACTAGAATTTTCTATAATAAAAGGCAGTTTTTTTTTTCTGAAAAAAATACGTGGCCTTACATTTTAATAGATCATCTGAGATTTTTTGACACTGATAAAGTTTAAGAGCAGAACTTCTGGCCTATCTCGCTAGGGGCTAGACAGCCAACTCCTCAAAAAACAGAGGCTCTAAGAAAAAGCACATTAATTTATGATTCTGGTCTTTTCTTGAGGGCATTTTCTCCATTCCTTACAAAAGACAGGCCTGGAACAATCTGCTCAGAGACATTTCCTAAGAATTATCACTGATTCTGGTAGACGTCCTCCCTACCAGATAATCAACACTTTTCACCCTTATCCTTCAAACTTTTTTCCCTTTCTTTTTGGCCCTTGTGTGAGATAATATTGAGAAACTTTCTGAAATAGCAAGACTTGAACACACATTTTTTAAGAAAAACATCGTCGAGATTGTCTAGAAAGACACTAATGACACCAAAGTAAATGCAATTTACACAAGAATGTCTTTCTTGTCCTTGGTTGTGCAAAAAACAGCACGTGACAGGCTCGGCGCCTGTGGCTCAATCAGCTAAGGCGCCAGCCACGTACACCTAAGGTGGCAGGTTCGAATCCCCAGCCCAGGCCCACCAAACAACAATGATGGCTGCAACCAAAAAATGGC
>CAUYQV010165773.1:0-15925 GCA_963574575.1 Galagoides demidoff | reverse complement strand
ATGGCCGGGCATTGTGGCGGGCACCTGTGGTCCCAGCTACTCAGGAGGCGGAGGCAGGAGACTCGCTTGAGCCCAGGAGTTGGAGGTTGCTATGAGCTGTGATGCCATGGCACTCTACCCAGGGGGATAGCTTGAGGCTCCATCTCAAAAAAAAAAAAAAAAACAATAAATATCTTTTAACTGGATGGTTTTACTCATTAACATTTACTGTACTATATTTATTTGGGGTTTTTTAGTGATATATTTTTTGAATTTCAGATTAATATGCGAGTACAAACAATTGGGTTGCAGTATTGGCATTTGTTAGGTGAAGTCTGCTGTAGTTGTGTCCCACACACAGGAGGGTGTGCCATGTACCCTTGCACTGTGCCCATTAGGTGGGAACACATGAGCACGCCCCCCTCCTCCCAGCTTGAATTGAATTGACTCTTTCTCTTATGTATTGCTTTGTCTGCTGGTTTTATATTAGCACTGACTACATTGGATACTTGTTCTTTCATTCTTGTTATTGTGGTATTTTTAAATTTAATCCTATCAGTTTTTTACTTCACATTTGTTTTTCTTTTTCCTCTTTTCTTGCCTACTTTTAGGTAGAATTTTTTCCCTTCTTTCTTTCATTTTTCCTTTTCCTCATTCCGATTTTTCCCTCTGTTAGTTTGAATGTTGTGCTAGTAGTTCTACTGCTACAATGGTTATCACTACTGTTTCAATAAGCATCCTTAAAATGAATAAATGTATCAGTATTTTTACTCTCTTCACAACCAACACAAAAACTGCAGAATATTTCGATCTCCATTGCTCATTCATCAAATTATATTCTATCATTCCTAATAATTTAGATGGTTTTCTATTATTTATTTAAAGCCCCCCAAATTATACTTTATTTTTAATATCTATACATCCAAAGTTTATTTAGATTTACTAATGTGTTTACCAGTATCTTTCTATCTTACAGATCTGCTACTGCGGTATAGCCATCAGAAGTTCCCTTAGTAAGGGTCTATTGATGGAACTCCCTCATTCATTCCTTTTATTTATTTTTCCCTATTCTTGAAAAAAAAAATAGTTTTAGGGAAGAGAGAATTGTAGAGTAACATAAGTGCTCTTAGGTTACCGAAAACCTTATTCTGCTGAGTGCTGGCTCCCATCTTTGTTGCTGAGTACTCATATCATGAGTATGGATGTTCTATTTTCTTCTGATTGTAGAAATCTGTCTTTGCTTTGAAACTAATTTTAAGATTTTTTTCTTTTTGGTAATTTGCAGTTTTATAGTGAAGTATCGAGGTGAGGGTTACTTTATATTCACTCTGCCTGGGATTTCTCAGGCTTTCTTGATCTTACATTTAAGTGTCTTTCAGCAGTTCAAGAAAATTCTCAGCCAGACATACCTCAAATGTTGCTTTTTGCCTATTCTTGCTATTTTCTCCTGGAGCTTGTACGTGTATTACATTTATGCAAGATCTTTTACTATCATATATGTCTTTTAGCAACTTGCATAGTTTTCATTTTTCTTTGTTTTTCTGCACTGCAGTTTAGATAACTTCTCCATGTTCACCATATAGCAGTTTAATACTCTTTTGGCTTTGTCTTAAACCTCTAGTTTAATAAACTCATTGAAATTTAAATTTTAATTATATTTTCTATTTTTAAGATCTTCTACTTGATTGTGTTACAATTTTGCTTCCTTGTTTTTATACTCTCTTGCTGTATCCCAAATTTAAAGCCCTTGTTTTTTCAAGTTTAAAAATACATTGACGTGTATTAGAGGATGATCTCAAAGACAGACTTCTGATGTGTCAACTTAAAAATGGTTTGTTTATTCATGTCATTTGTTAAAGGTGACATAAAAGCCTACAGAAAATTATTAGCTCCTTTCTCCTAGAATTTCCTATTAACATAGCACAGTATGATAAATTTTGTGTTGCCAGAACACCTCTTACAAGTTTTCTCTATGCTTCTCTTCACAAAGTAATGCCATCACAGGACATAATTCTCATGTTACCCACTGCAATAAATTTTGCTATTTCTCTGAATCCATTATTCAGTACCGAGGTTTGTATGCTATCACAAATTTTGAGCATGTTTAGAGAACCTCTGGAAATTCCATTCTCGCTTCTCTGAGACAATGCTGCATTTATACTTAAGCAGAAAGAGCAAGCTGAGCTGTGGATGGGGAGAGTGATCTGCTGGGACTGTGAGAACTTATCTAGGCTTCCAAAGGCTGAGTCCTTAAATACCCATTTCTAGATAAATTGACACATCATGTTTCAAAGGAAGAATCTGTTTTTCTCAGTCTTGAAGTGATGTCCAAGAAACTTCACAGAACCCACTTTCTACTGTTATATGAGACAGAAACATTGAACTCTTGTCTTTTGAACGAATTAAGGATTGCAATTTTTTATATTATACATATGAATTTCATTATCTGAAATTTTTACAGGTTTCATTTCACCATTTCTTTCTTTTTTTTTTATTAAATCATAGCTGTGTGCATTAATGCAATCATGGGGTACAATGTGGTGTTTTCATATACAATTTGAAATTATTTTCATCAAACTGGTTAACATAGCCTCCATGTCATTTTCTTAATTATTGTGTTAAGACATTTATATTCTACTTTTAGAAAGAATCACTTTTATCCTTGTAAGATAAACCATAGAGGTGATCCCACCAATCACCCTCCCTCCACCCATCCACCCCCCCTTTCCTCCCCTCCCCGTTTCACCATTTCTGCTGACTCCTACTGATGGTGACTTTTTTCTGGTGTATTTATGATTTTTTTTATTATAAAATCATATTTCTTAGAATTTTACCCATGGGGAGTCCTTGAGGACTAGATTCTAATTGTACTCTCTCTAGGGAAAAGGTTTGCGTTTGTTTCTGCTGTTCTTCTAGGGACTCTCCCCTACACAGGTCCACCAAGGCCAAGTCAGCCCAGTTATCATACTGTCCCTTTCTGCCCAGCATGTTTATTTTTTGCTTACTTTTACGGTCCCAGCTTCAGGCACAACCTCTCCACTTCGTGTGGATCCAAGAATTAATCACACATCTTTCACATTCCATGAAACAATCAAAATAGAAGCTGGGAGTCTCCAAGGGTCAGTAGAAACTATGATGTGGAAACCAACTTCGGACCTTGCTTGCCTCCCAAGGTTCTTGCTTTCACTACATTTTCAGCCTCCAAAGATTTCTTAATTTCATGCCACCTCAGTGATGTATGCTTAAATTATTTTGAAATATTTTCTTAAGTACTTCAGTTGTTTTATCAAAGGGATTATTCATATTACTATATGAACTATACAGCTATAAATAGAAATCCACCATTCTATAAATAGAAGTCCACCATTCTCTAACTTTCTTTCCATTTGGGCTTTTACTGTACCACCCCACAGAAACTGTTCTCATCAGGTTCACCAGTGATTCAAGTACTGTGGTAGTTATCAGCCTCCATTTTACTTTTTCCTCTCAGCAGTGTTGAGCAAAGTTAAAATCTTCCCCTCTTCCCAAAGAGTTTTATCTTGTACCTTTCAGGACTCTTCATTTTTCTTGTTTTCCTTCTATCTCACTGGCTATGCTTTCTTGATTTCCTTTGATGGGTTCATCTCCTTTTCTAGCATCAAAAATACTAGAATCCTGAAGGCCTCAGTCCTAGACTTTCTTGTAACTGTGTGCTTATAACTACCAAACTTGTAATTTACGTTCCGTCTCTCAGGAACTCTCGGATGAGATTCAGCTGCCTCACAGGTAAAATCCCTTAGGTGTCTACTGTCTGGGAGGCATCACAAACCCAAAATGTCTAAGACTGAGTCTCCCTTTACCTACCAAAAAATAAATAAATAACCCTCTTTTAAATGACATCACCACTCACTCTCTCACCAGGAGTCACTACTGATTTCACTCATTTCCTTACACTTCCCACCCACTTCATCAATGGGTCCTTTCATTTCAACTTGCAAAATGGCCTTGACTCTGACCACTCTTCATGTCTACCACTCAAGTCAAAGCCACTATCTCTGCCACCTGGACCACAGATAATAGTCCTTAACTGTCCTCCTCACCTGTCTTTCTGTGGTCTCCCCACCACCAGTGCCACCATGACTGGCACCACCACCTCAGGCCCAGAGCTTTTTGGCAATCTAAGTCTGATTGTGTGTTCTGTTACTCAGAATCTCACACTTAGAATGAAATCTGGACTTCTCACAATGGTCAAAGAGGCCCTATACTCCCTGGCCCCTCACTTGCCCTTCAATCTCTTCTCTCAACATGTTTCTTCCTGTTCTTCTTCTGCTCAGCCATCCTAACGTTTACCCTTTTCCTTGCACAAACCAAACTTTATCCCACCCTGGTGCCTTTGTTCCTGCTGTGCCTCTTCTGTCACTACTTTCTGCTCACTGTCACCTTCACAGAAAGGCTTTTGCTGACCCCACCATTGAAAGAAATCCTAGAGTCTCTATCTTGTGTCCTGATTCAGTTTTTCATTAGCCCTTATTACTTTGTGAAACTATACAGTTCATTTCATTGATTTGTCTTCTGTTCATTTTTTCCACTATCATATAAGCTTCCTAAGGGCAGAGTCTTTGCTTATCTTGTCATTCAGCCTCAGAACCCAGAAGCATGGTAGGGCTCATAATAAGATGCCTCCCAAAAATGTATTGAATGAAAGAATGAAGCTCATGTAACTCTCCCAGGAATGGTGAAGCAGAAATAACATTTTATGTTTTATAGGTGAGGAAACTGAGGTTCAGAAATGTTAAAAGATTGGTCCATGGACATATATCTAATAAGTGCACAAAATCAAATTTAAATGTATCTGACTTTACAAGGCATAGCATCTTTTTAACTTTTTTAAATTTTTGTTTCTTCTTTTAACTTTCACTTTGAAATAATTTCATACTTAACAGAAAATGCTGCAAAAATAGCACAAACAGTTCCTTTTAACCCTTCACCCAGCTTTCCCCAGTGGTGGCATCTTCTATGGCCACAGCACAACTATCAAAGCTCAGAAGTTAATGTCAATGGACAATTTGTAACTAGTCTACACACCTCATTCAAACATCACCAGTTTTCCCACTACTGCTCCAGCCCCCACCCAGGATCACAGGTTACATTTAGATGCCACCTCTGTACCAGACAGAGCTTCATCTTTGCGTTTCATAAAGATGAGGCTTGTGTAGAAAGATAGGATTCTTTTTTTTTTTTTTTTTTTTTGATATAGAGTCTTACTTGGTCACCCTTGGTAGAGTGCTGTGGCATCTTACCTCACAGCAACCAGAAATTCTCAGATTCAAACCATCCTCTTGCCTCAACCTCCCAAATAGCTGGGATTACAGGTACCTGCCACAACGCCCGGCTAATTTTGAGAGCTGGGATCTCGCTCTTGCTCAAGCTGGTCTCAAACTCCTGAGCTCAGGCAATCCACCTGCCTCAGCCTCCCAAATGCTGAGATTACAGGTGTGAGCCAGCCACCATGCCTGGCAAAGATAACATCCTGAGCATTAGGGCATAGTTAGTGCAGAGTGTTTTCCACAATAATAATTATTATTGTAGGGAAATAAATACATATTTCTTCTGAGTGCTTTCCACATAATGGCTATTATCATGGGGAAAACAAGTAAGTATCTCTTCTGAGGAGTGGGAGGAGAATGACCCCTCGTATTCCCATTCTGTTCATTAGCTTGGCCGACCTTGAAGGGTTTATAAAAACCAGTGGGAGTGGCTTGCTCAAGAAAGTCAAAAAAGGAGATTTCCAAGGATTGGTTGAGATGAGGGGACACCTCATGGCGGTTAAAGAACGTCAGAGCAGCACTGACGAAATGTTTGAGCCCTTAAAGCAAACTATTGAATTGCTGAAGACCTATGAACAGGAACTGCCAGAACTGGTGTTTAAGCAGCTGGAGGTCAGTGCACTTGTCTATTCCTTATGAAAGAAACAGGGAAAACATTTTAGGAGCTCAGAATGGGATGGGAAGGGGGTGCAGTAAACAGAAAAGAGAACTTAGTGCCCAAAAGTCCACCTTTTGTAACTATAATGTGTGGCACGTGTAATGCCTAGCACATTTTGGAAGCTTGGTAAAAATGGGAGAATGTAATGCTGGCGATATATGAGAGAATTAATACGAATGAAGAATTGTTTTTTCCAGAATTGCAGATGTGCCAATTTTCTGATCCAGAGAAGGAAAGCCAGATTTGACAGATGTTAAGATGATATAAGAAGAAACATAGGGCATAAAAGAAACTAACACCCCTGAAAGATATAGAAAAGGGCAAGGGTCACTATAGAAATAGAGGAAACAGCAGAAACTGAACATTGTAGAAACATCTCACCTTTAAACAAAAGCTCTTGAAACTTCTTGTGTCTCTGAGTTTATAAAGGAATTGGATGTGGTGAATTTCTAGGATTTTAATGAACCTTTAGCTTTCTGAGTTGTCATGGAGTTATAGGGATAGAGGAGGGAGAGGGCAAGACTGCTAGTGCTGCATTGGCAGTCAGTGGGGTGGAAATTGGTAACTGAGCACTGAGGCAGGAAGAACGGGTGGAGGGGAGGTTATAGGGAGTGGGCAGGTGACACCAGCACCTTAGTGCCACCTTGTTGCATAGAACTGTGTTAAAGGCAGGACCACCTTGACCACATCAAGATCTCTTTTGCAGGAGCTTCCTGAGAAATGGGACAACATAAAAAAGATGGCTGTGACTGTGAAGCAGCACGTGGCCCCACTGCAGGCAAATGAAGTGACCCTCCTCCGCCAGAGGTGCTCAGCCTTCGATGCTCAACAGCAGCAATTCCAGGAGCGGTTCCGCAAAGAAGCCCCTTTCAGGTAGGGAACAAGTATGGCCACTGCAACTTCACTCAAACATTGTGATCTTCCCGTCACATATGATCTTGCTATGGAGTGGTATATTCTTCCAGCAGACCAAGACAAGTTAATAACCGCTCCTCCCATTGAAACTCTTTGTCTGGTGCAGGGTGCTAACATGGCGAAATCCTAGCGTGGCCTGAGTGACAGAAGATTGTGGAAACATTTTGCCATTAAAAAGTCTAGATGTCTCTTGTGTCTCCAAGTTTATAGAGGGATTGTATGTGATAAAATAACTAGGATTATACTAAGCCTTTAGCACTCTAAATTCTTGCAGATTTCTTCTGACTTTTAAAAGCAGCTGGTAAAATTTTAAAATAATTTTGGAAGGCATTTGAGTAGCCTCAAGGAAGGAGTTAGGTGAGGGTTACTTCAGGGGGATTTCTCTTTGCCTGGTAAGGTTCAGACACCCTCCTGCTGTTGTTGTAGGTCTTTTAGTAACAAAGTAATTTTAAGCCAGACAACACCATTTATATGTACCCCTTTGCACACTTTTGGGGTCCTTTCTCAGAAGTTTCTGCCTGCAGTGGAGAAGTCTGCCAGGGGTCTGCTTCTGGCCCACCGGTCAGCATCGAGTTCCCACCAGGAGGACGCTGGCTCTGAATGGTCCCCAGTCTGCTGATGTGGCAGTCAGATTGAGCACTCTATTTCCCTGGGCTGAGTTCCTTTCTGGGTCTCCTCTATAGTTTAGGTAGATAGACTTGGAAATCCTGAAACTGGAAAATGCCCTATGTAAGAACTGAGAAATCTTTTCATTTTTAAAGCCTACTTACCTACAGAAATATTAAAGCAAAAAACCACCCCCCCCCCCAAATTCACCACTTTATTGGAAGAAAATATCACACAATAACCAGGTATGTGGACCCTACAGGCAGGCTGCCTGGGGTCTCATTTCAGGTCTGTGACTTCCTGCCCATGCAGGTTACATAACACCTTTGTACTTCAGGTTTCTCACCTGTATGACACAGGTAATAATCATACCCACCACATAGGGTCGTAGTTGGGATTAAGGAAATAATTTTGAAATTGATTAGCCTCATGCTGGCATTGCAGTGGCCAATAATCCTGGTTCACCCAGACTGTTCTAGTTTTGGAATTGAAAGTGTCTTTTCTAGGCTAACTAGGATGCCTGCTCTCCTAACCCAACACATAGTAGGGGCCTATTTTTATCACTCACTCATCAAACATTCCTTAAGAAGCTGCCATCTTCCAAGCATTATACTTGGGGTTAGAGAGAATGAGATGAGTATGTTAAGAGGCAGGGAAGGACAGGCCTACAAACTAGAAATAAGACATAAATATATATAGTCTATGACTCTGAAGCAGTGTGCCACCACTTTGGCTGCACATCAGAATAACCCAGGGAACTTTTAAACCCATGGTCCTGATTGTCATGCAGACTAAATTAGACTCTTGGAGGGTGAGACTTGTATGTCAGTAGACTGTAAAACTTCCCAGGAGATTCTAGTATGCAGCCATGTTCAAGAACAGTTACTTTAAAGGGAAGTAACTGGTTTCCTTTTAATTAGTCATGCTGAGCTTGGGACTCCAAATGGGTCCTTGGCCCTTTAGGACAATGGCCTTAGGAGCCAAGCTCTGGTTCCAAAGCATTATTTATTGTTTTAAACATTTGTGGAACTCCTTTAGGAACTATTCTTTCAGAGTCTGAGGCTTATTATTCCTCTGACTTTCCTTTGGGTATGCAATTGAACTTTTGAAATTGAAATTTTTGAACACCAATCACACAGAGCCAAAGTTGGCGAGGGAGAGAGGTTCTCCAAGGAGGTGGTAGTACTTAATAGTAACCACACCAAAGTCCATGAAAACAATGACATTAATAGTCTCTTTAAAAATTTCCAAAAACAAAAATTCAAAGATGTCTGCAGAAATATCCTTCAAAGGAAACTTCTGAGACTACTGAAAAAGGAAACGGCACCGTGTGCTGTGTGTATCTCCCCTTCATAGTATGATCATGTGTAGACCCATCAGCTGGGAGGATTTTTTAAAATTTTATTTCTATTTGATAGCTGGGTTCATTTTTCTTTCTCAGCATTTGTATCTGCTGGCTGTGAAGATATTGCTACCATTAGCTGGGTTTTCCAAATTCACATGTGTTAATTTGACATGCAGATGAATATTTGGAAGAGAACACTTTGAAAAGAACTGCTTATGGCCATGTGGGAAACCAAACGTTACTGCAATTTTGATGTAATTCTCTTCTTGTCAAGAAAAACATTAGGAATTGAACAGAACTGTGGATTTATTGCTAAAGGGAATCTTACTGGGCATCAACTCATGTGTTTTGTTTTGCCTCTTAGGGTGGTTTTCAGAAATGTTTAAAATTTTTTAGGTACTGTATGTGGTAGATGAATTTCATTCTGTCTTCTTCCATTTTTAGATCAATTTATGACTTTATAAATACACACCTTTGTGCATTTCTCTGTGAATGGAAACTTCTGTTTCTGGTTGCATTATACAAGATAAGCTCAGCTTGTAATGTTCTTGTTTTTGAGGAGAAAAAAGAAAATGAGCCTCTCATTAGGCCCTTGCTGGTTTTTCTTCATGTCCAAGTCAAATTTTCCTTCCTCCTTTAGTTCTTAACTCTAAGCTATCTCAGCATATTTCTAGCTGAGCTCTCACACTTCACAGGAATTGGCTAAATCATCATACTCAGATTCAAGGACTTCATACAACTCTTAAAACTGGTGACTAATTCTTTCCCTTGAATGAAGGGAAGCCTCCACACTGTGGCCGAGTTCTGTGGTTTGGTCTTCCTGACCTCAAAAACATCCTCTTGACCTTCAGAGATGGTGCCATGATATACGACCTTCCTACTCACATGGAGACCAAGGCAATCCAGGGGTTGCTTAACCAAAACAACCTATCCATGTAAGCTCCAGCCCAATGGAGAACATTAGATTCTAGGAATGTCAGGGAGAGCCTTCTCAAAGACACCCTCCTACTGGGTTCTGTCCTACATGACAGCTGGAGGAAAAAAAGCTTTCCACACAGCCTGACGCAGCAGAGGGTTTCATTCTGCCTGCACAGTGCCTCTTGTCTCTTCAATGGCTGGAGAGAAGAGAAGTATCAGTCACTCACCTTCCCAGGGATGTGTCCTAAGACATGCCATTTGTCAAGCTTGACCCTATTCTTCCAGTTAATCCAACTCTTTCATGTGATTTAAGCATTTACGGAGTAGATGAAGTTGTGGTCTCAAGGGTGGAGTTAACAGAAAGTGATGTAGGTGCTAGGATTTCAAGGTGACACACCTTTCCTAACCTCAAGAATTTAAGAGAGCCAGGGACAATTCCAGAAATGTACACTGGGTATCCCCTTAAACTTTCACTGGGTGGTTCACACCCCTGTAGATCACGGTTCCGATGATTAAGACCCACTTGGGGGTATGAGAGGAGTGGAAAGCAAGGGTACTCTGGACAAAAGAAAGAGCACATACCAAGACACAAAATGGTAAGCATCAGCTGGAGAGCTGTGTGTATGTGCCACTTGCCATGAGTGTGTTCCATTTCCTTCCTCTCAGCCTCTTTCCCACAGCTGCTTGAAGGGCAGAGAACTCCCTGCCTATGTAGACAGAGGGCCCTCTTCAAGTCTGAGAACTTCTGTCTCATGTCCTGTTCTGAAATACCCAGGAATAAGAAGAGCAGGAGAGACTTGCAAGTGATATTCAGTCTTATTTCCGTAAGATGTAAATCTCAACCACAGCACCTGAGCCAAACATGATGAAGATGGAACAAGTGGGAATCAAACATAACAAGCATTAAAGATAATCTGACACTAATGTAATGGTATGCATAACTGTTATTGTACTGCATGGTAATTAGGCATAAGTAGTAAGTGGCTCAGGTAAATGCTTTTAATAAGGACAACTTTCCATCTGTCAAGTCAAATACTTCTCAAGTCACCAGAGAGAAGGGGCAGCTCAAGAAAAGTAGTTTGTGTGTCTTTTTCCTTCCATACCCCTTCCATACCCCTCTGGCTGACATACACATGCATGTGTGTATACGGATAGAAGTGCACACACACACACTAGCTAAGAGGAATCAGCCAATGGTCCAGTTGTTCATTTCCTCTCAACCTCCCCTTGAAGAGGAGCCCTGTGGTGCCCTGATGTTATTTGAGAACATACTACTGTCCCATAGCCATGGCATCCCCAATATCTAGCCCTCCAAGTATACAGACAAGAAAACTTGAGCTCAGGGATGGTCAGGGGATCCAATGGGGTGATAAGGATAATGAGAGTCTCTGTGAACACTAGGGTTATGGGTGTACCTGACCAAACAGATGCCATCTGACCACGTGGGTTCCCCTGCATGTAGGGTGCATGTTTTAGAGCTGAATCTTTGCCTGGGTTGCATGCCTTCAGTGGTGGCAGCATACCTCCTGTCAACACTACATGGCCCCGGTGCATTCTCCATATGCATGTGTGCCACATCACAGGAGAGAAGAGTATTGAGGGAACGTGAGCTGAAACACTAGATACAGGGCTTGGAGGAGTCAAGTGCAGAGCCAGAGGCTGCCCCGGGGTACAGGAGGGGGCAGTCCTGAGAAGAGTGGTTGTTAGCAAAGGTGGGAGCTCAGGGGCCAAGATGGAGGAAGGACTCACCAGGGTGAGGATGCAGATCCAAGGCACACCGTGAGAGACAGCTACTTTAGCTGTCTGGAGCCCTGGCATGGGCCTTACACCCAACCTGCAGGGCCACTCACAATGGTTCTGGGACACGGAGCACTGCTGCCTGAATCTGATGCAGCACTGGTGTGAGTGTAGCCACTGACAAGGATGCCTCCTGGCATGTGGGAATCACGCAGGGAGTTTACCCATGTCTCATCCCCCGTGATTCTGATTTAATTGATCTGGAAAGCAGTCTGGGCTTGGGGATCTGTCAAAGCTTTTAGAAAATCCTAATTTTCAGCCAAAGCTGAAGGCCACTGCCTCAGAGGGAGCAAAGCTAGAGACTGAAGTGTGAACTTCTCTGAGGGTGGCTCTGCCATGGGAAGCCAGCTTGCCACTGGTTTCCTGGCCAGGGCATTGGCTTTGAGCTTCTGCTATAAAATAACTATGCTCCTTTGTGTGCACTGGTCTTCCAGAAGCCAACTGCAAAAGAAAGGGCAGAGTCTAAAAGGGACTCAGAGAAGGGGTGTCCCCCTCTTAGGTAGGGAAGATGCAACCACAGTGATCCTCTTGAACTGCCCTTCCTTGGTATCTGCTGCACCCCAACCTATCCTGAGTGTCCTTTCTTTCCAGGGTTAGCGGCTTTGGTACAAACTACAGCTCTTTCCTGGAATACTAAGCCTTTAAAGATTCCAGCTGGTGAAACCTTTGTAGCTCTAAGAGATGAGCCCCTGCTTGCTGTACTTATGAAAGGAACTCCTTGTGTTTTTCAGGTTTGATAGCATCAACCCTCATCAAATGCTGGATGCCAGACACCTGGAGATCCAGCAGATGGAGTCCACCATGGCTTCCATTTCTGAGTCCGCTGGCTTATTTGAAGTCAATGTTCCTGACTACAAGCATCTAAGGCAGTGCCGGAAGGAGGTCTGTCAGCTGAAGGAGCTCTGGGACACCATTGGAATGGTGACCTCCAGCATCCATGCCTGGGAGGCCACTGCATGGAGGGACATCAATGTGGAAGCCATGGACTTGGAATGCAAGCAGTTTGCCCGGCACATCCGGAGCCTGGACAAGGAGGTCATGGCCTGGGATGCATTCGTAGGCCTGGAAAGCACTGTCCGTGACACCCTCATCTCCCTGAGGGCTGTCGCTGAGCTGCAGAATCCAGCCATCCGGGAGCGGCACTGGGGACAGCTGATGCAGGCCACCGGTGTGAGCTTCACCATGGATGAGGACACCACCCTGGCCCACCTCTTACAGCTCCAGCTGCACCGCTTTGAGGATGAGGTCCAGGTCATTGTGGACAAAGCTGTGAAAGAGCTGGGCATGGAGAAAACCTTACGGGAGCTGCAGGCCACCTGGGCTGGCATGGAATTCCAGTACGAGCCCCACCCACGGACCAGCATTCCCCTGCTGCAGTCTGATGAGGACCTCATAGAGGTTCTGGAGGAGAATCAGGTTCAACTTCAGAACCTGATGATGTCTAAGCATGTTGCCTTCTTCCTGGAGGAAGTATCAGGCTGGCAGAAGAAGCTGTCCACTGCCGACGCTGTCATCACCATCTGGTTTGAGGTGCAGCGCACATGGACACACCTGGAGAGCATATTCATTGGATCTGAAGATATTCGGGCTCAACTCCCCCAGGTACCTGCTCAAGAAAACCTGTTCTGTGTATTCTCTGACCCAGGTCAAGGCAACATCACCCAGATCCCTCATTGTCTGAATTCTATCCTTTCCTGCCTTCCTTCCTTGGCGTTCCTTAAGGGCACCTCCCACAAATGTTGAACCTATCTGCCCCCAAAAGCCAGGCAGAGCAAGAGAGGAGCTGAAATACACACCAATCAGCTTGTCCTTACATGGGCAAGACCTTCATTTTTAGAAAAGAAAGTGTGCACGAGAAAGGAGACCAAAAATATTAGCCACTGCGTTTTCCAATGAGTTCCTCCTGGGTTGCTCGCCAGATCATAAAAATGCAGTATCCACTGGAAGTGCTTTGCTTCTAGGCAAATTCAAGTACTCTCAAGAGCAAGCCACTCTGCAAGCCTGTAGCCTGTATCAGTGCCCAGAATACCAGTTGTCAGCTAAATACCAAACAAGGCTTTCTCTAAAATACGTGTTCTCATTATTACCTTCCCTGTGTTTGAGCATCCCTTTGAATTCATCCTGTTAATGTGCTAGAAACTTACCCCTCTCTCAGTGGACTTCAATTCATTTACAAAAAACAAAAAAAGAATTTCCAGACTTTCTTCTGGAAATTAATTTGAGTCCAAAATGTCATAAGTTGCTGAAGCCTCATTTAAAAATTAAAGCATATTCCACCAAAACATAGTTTTCCAGATAATCCCACAAAAGCATTTTGAGCATAATAATGTACATTAAAGGTTGTATATTTGCAATGAAAAACAACAGAAAACAATTCTGTCGTAGTGGTTGTAATTAAACCAACTTTTTATTTGTAATAAACACTAGTGATTGAAGAAAGTCCGGTTTACTCTGAAGGGGCAGGGACCTAGGTGAAGACTTTTGTAGACATTGTGAAAGAGGTGCTTGAGAATTTTTAATCAAAAACATCAAAGAATGAGTAGCATGAACGTCTAAAGTGTGCTACAGGTTTGCATACAAAATATGTAAATGCCTTTATTCTCTTTATATTAACAATATGGAAGAAACAATCTCAAAACACAATAATCAGTCATAATCTTACATCCTAACTAGTAACTATTTTCATCCATTAACTTTTTCTGATGTGTGTTCATATATATACATATTTTTACATAATTGCTCTCAGTGTAATTACATTTTTCTATGCAGCCTGTTTTAGTTGAACATTTATGCTAAAAGTATCAGAAACCCAATACTTCTCTAACCTTAGTACTCTTTCATTTTTAATTGAACCAAAACATGTCATTGGGGAATCCTAAATTCCTTTATCCAGCCCTCTTGTTTTTTAGTCTTCCTGGGAGAAGACTTTGGATCACAAGGGATGGGCAGCAGGCCCGGGCCTGAGTCCTCATTCAGAGCTGTGCGACCTCGGCCATATTTCTTTATTTGTGAACGTGCCTTGGTTTCCTCATATGCAAACTGGGACTAATACTAATATCTACTTCAGAGCATTCATTAACGCAGGGCATAAAGCACATAGCACTGTGATCAGTGTCATGTAATAATAATACAACACACTCTTACCATGTGCCAGGTGCTGGGCTAAAGCTCTTTGCATACATTAGCCTACCATTTCAATGACACAGTGAGGGTGTGTGTGCTAGGGGAAAATGATGGCATCTAATTAATTTTGACATCACAGTAGTATATTTGCTGAGGGAAAACTTACTTTGGTTATATAAACTTTCGCATGGGCTCAGAAAGAACATTGTATCCACTATCTGCTTGACTTGAGAATCACATATGGTATGTCAGGGTGGGGGAGCTGGTCCATGAGACCTTTTCAGGGGGTCCTCAAAATTGGAACTACCTAAATAGTCGTACCAATATGTTATTTGCCTATTTTGCTGATCTCATCCTTCCATGAGCATACGGTGAAGTTCTCCAGCGGCCACAGGACCTCTACAGGTCATGTGATATCACAATAAATTTGATCTAGAAGTAGATATGAGAACACTGCTGTGTTCTCTTATGTTGACCATTAAATCAGTGTTTTTCAACCTTTTTTATTCCATGGCTTGACCATATATATATATATATATATATATATAGTTTAACTTCCATGGCACACTTAAATTATTTTGATCAAAAAAAAAGAGTAAAAATAAGAATAAGCTTAAAAACTTGTGAGAATAATTTAATTAATGATATCTAAAAATTTTTGTGGCACACTCAAAATCTTCTGATGACATGTCAGTGTGCAGTGGCACACCAGTTGAAAATCACTGCACTGGCCTGGGTGAAAATTTTATAAGGAGGACCCCTCGGGCAATTGAAGCAACATCAAAAATACACTATTGGGACCTGATCAAACCAAAAAGCTTCTGCACAACAAAGAACACTGTAAGTAAAGCAAGTAGACAGCCCTCAGAATGGGAGAAGATATTTTCAGGTTATGTCTCTGACAAAGGTTTAATAACCAGAATCCACAGAGAAATCAAACATATTAGCAAAAAAACAAGTGATCCCATCACAGAGTGGGCAAGGGACTTGAAACTTCTCTAAAGAAGATAGGCACATGGCCTACAGATATATGAAAAAATGCTCGCCATCCTTAATCATCAGAGAAATGCAAATCAAAACTACTTTGAGATATCACCTAACTCCAGTAAGATTAGCCCATATCACAAAATTCAATGATTCTTTTTTTTAATTAATTGATAGCTGTATACATTAATGCAAACATGGGGTACATTGTACTGTTTTCATATACAATTTGAAATACTTTCATCAAGCTGGTTAACATAAATTTCATGTCATTTGCTTAGTCATTGTATCAAA
>CAUYQV010165771.1:0-22090 GCA_963574575.1 Galagoides demidoff | reverse complement strand
TTTTTTTTTTTGAGACGGAGCCTCAAGCTATCCCCCTGGGTAGAGTGCCATGGCATCACAGCTCATAGCAACCTCCAACTGCTGGGCTCAAGCGAGTCTCCTGCCTCAGCCTCCCAAGTAGCAGGGACTACAGGCACCCGCCACAATGCCCGGCCATTTTTTTTTGTTGTTGTTGCAGCCATCATTGTTGTTTGGCGGGCCTGGGCTGGGGATTCGAACCTGCCACCTTAGGTGTACCTGGCTGGCGCCTTAGCCGATTGAGCCACAGGCGCCGAGCCCTAAATCAAGTCTTGATGAGCACATTGTTAAGTCTTGGTGTGGGCTATTTCCATAGGGGTCACAGTCTTATCTTCCAGGAGCCAGTGCTTCCTAGAGTTGGTAACTAAGTTACTTTCCCTTTTGTCCAGATGGCTTCACACTGGGGTGGGAATTATGATGACTTTTATTCTCATTTGTGTCATGCAAAATATAAAGTTGGACAGTAAATCTCATCCTTTTTTTCCTCTCCTGCTTCTTCTGAGGAATGAGTAAAGCTTTCCAATGGGCAAGCCCCCAGTAGTCTGGCTTTACTTCTGGCTTAGTGACCAAGTTTTCTGGGCTTTCACTCCTCTACTCACAAAAGAGAAAAAGAGTCTTTTTTTTTTTTTTAATTGGGCCTCCTTTTCTGAGGGTTAGAATGTATGCCTCCATAATCCCTTCAGGATGAGACTTCCTCCACCGCCTTGCCTTTGATACCGGACTTTTGATATTGGATTTCCAGGCTCTTGGTCTCAATGATTCAATGAATGAATCTATGGACCACAGGATGGAAGTTACGTTTAAGTTTTATTTAACACGTATTACAGCTTTTACAAAGAGCCAAACCCTGCAGAGCAGAATAAGATAGGTTTTATACAAGTGTCACAGCTCTTACAAAGAGCCAAACCTCCTTGCAGGGCAGGATCCAAGTGTTACATCTCTTCCTCTTCTGCTCTCCCCACCCCCCATGGTCTGAGGCAATCTGCTGAGGTCTTTGCTCTCCTGCTCTCTCCCTTGAAGGTCTGCAACGATCTGCCCCTAGGCTCTCTACTCAGGGGTTTATATAGGGGCAGTTGTCCGATGAGCTGAAAGCTGAACTGATTGGTCTATTTTGTCCTGAAAATAGACCAATCAGGAGCAGGATTGAAAATGGACCAGTTAGGGATACACTGGAGGAATCACCAGTGTTTTCTCCTGCTCCGTCAGGTCTTTTTTGCTACTGGAGCCTCGGGTGGGAGAGGAAAGCTTCCTCCGCTTGCTCCAGCCTGCTGGTTCCTCTGCCAGCTGCCACAGCCAAGATAGAGGCGGCAGGTCCCCCAACCCTGCTCAGCTGAGCTGTCTGGGGCACCACTCTGTCTGGTATCACCTTTCTCTCATTGCCATAGCCCTGGAGTTTAAACATACATAGGCCTGTCACCTTTTTGTATGAGACTAAAAACAAATCTTAACTAAACCAAAGATATGAAAACATTTGAGTTTGAATGCACTGGTTCTCCAGGAGAATACAGGCGAAGAAGTTCATGCCGATATTTTCATATATTTCCCCCAAATCTGGAACAATAACATCAGGGAGTCCCAAAAGCCTATAGAGAAAATTATCCCTACTAATTAGGAAAAAAAACTCCGGAAAACCAAAATGACAACAACAACAACAAAACACTGTGTATTTGGGTCATGGAAGCAGATGCCTTTTTTCATGAAAAGGGATTTCTAAAGAATAAGGGATTATAAACTGGTAAGTTTAGCTGGGATGTAGATAAATTATGGAGAATGGGCACATAGAAATAAATATGAGTGAGACGGGCCTGAGTCAGTCCTGAGAGAGACAAAGGCAGACAGAGACGGAGAGCAACTGAGCAACCAGGTGGCAGTGTGGTGCAGAAGGGAGTTTAAACCTTAGACACTCAACTAGACGTCTTGCAGAGAAAACTTCAGATAACTAGAATTAAGGCCAAATCCAAGAGTGAGTTGCTCCCAGGGCTATACCAAGAGGCAATAGCTGTATGGCTTGAACACATGGGAAGGAGTGTGTGTACATGCATCTGTGTGTGTGTGTGTGAGAGAGAGAGAGAGAGACAGAGACAGAGAGAGACAGAGAGAGAGAGAACATGCATACACATGATCAGGAAATTTTGACAGATTAAATAAGTTTCTTTTATCCACCACCACCATTTCTGGGGACAGGCCAGAAAGCTTCACAATCATCACCCATTTCTGTGTGCCTTTCTGAATGAAGATGCTCAAGGAGATTTCCTAGCTATTCAGGTGTCAAATGACTCTACCAGGAAACTATGATTGAGTTAAAAGCAAACCAATTGAGATATTCCATTTTGAGTGATTATTAATCAAACTAATTAGCACGCCCATACTTGGAAAGTTGACAGAGGAACCAAAGAATAGCTGGATGACAGGGCCGGGTGGGCAGAATGGCCGAGGCTGCGGCAGTAGCCTCATGCTCGCCTATAATTACCTTTCAAATCTCCCAGATCTGAGTTAATTCATTTCCCTCTTGAACCATGCCTGTGTAAGTAACCTGATGTAAAAACAAACAAAACAAAGCAAAAGCACAGTGTTCAGAGAAGAAGACGTCAGAGCTGTCACTGGCTATCACATTTGCCCTTGGTCTCTCCAGAACTGCTTGACAGGACCTTGTTAAGCCGACCTGTCCAGCGTGATCAAGGCCAGGTTGCAGGTACGCTGCTAACAGAGCAGAGCGTCCAAAGACATTTCGCTTCCTATAGATCCAAGTTGAAGCCACAAACGTTTTGTAAATATGCATGACCAGAGGTGAGTGGAGTTTTGTCCCACAATATGCTAAAGACTGGAGAAAAGGAATGAGTTCAGTGGAAGGTGTGAGAGTAAGAATGATGGATTTGGGGCACTGCTGTAGATTTCTTGAGAATCCCCCATATTTTCTATAAACTTCCTCCCTTTTCCTTGTTGTTTCCCAGATGGGATAGTCAGGGAAAACTCAGCTAGGTTTGTAAATTCAAGAGCAAAGATTTTCCAAAGTGCAGTCTGGAAAGACCGTCTGTCTCAGAGACAGGTGTCTGATAGGGAGCCTGAGCTGTACAGTGTAATGACCACACATGAAGTGCTGAGTCTGAACAGGTTTGGGGCAGGCCCCCAAACAGATGCAAACCTCAGCTTCTTGCCAAGAGACAGTCACATTTTCAAATGGCAAATGTATTTTAGCTGATAGAAAGACTTTGTAAAGCGATAGCAGACTCTTGGTCAGGGTAAGAAGATGCCACACAGCAGGTGATGCAGCCTGGGTTACAGAACAGATCACGCTCAGGGATATGCTGGTGTCTGCATGGAGGATGGCAAGCGATCCAGGAACAGACAACAGGCCAAACCCCATGGCTGCCAGTGACAGACAAACTGACCGAGGGCTGACCGCCTAGCCCAGAAGCCAGGAGGAATCTATGAGACGTTTGACACCACATGGGGAAAAACAGGTGCAAAGTAAATCATGAGTTTACTCTCCATAAAACAAAACTGTTGAGTTCTGGAAATGGCTAAACTAGGTTTTCTGTCATAAGATAGAGACTAAGTTTAATTATGGAACATGGAATTTCATTTTGTGTACACCTAAGTGTGCAGTTTGTGAAAACCAAGTTCAGTGAAGTAGAATTTGTTTTAATGTCTTTTTTTTTCTTCTATTTTCTTTTGAAACAAGTCCAGGGGTGATAAAGGATGAAACAGAAATTTGAGGACAAAGAAACCAGTAACTTTCCCTATGCCTGGTCCCTTCCAATAATCATATTATGAAGAGAATGCCATCGTGTACATTTTAGATAGGAGAAAATTGAGGTTAAGAGAGATTAGGTAACTCATACCCATGCCTAATAAATAGAGCCAAAATTTAAAATGAGAGATATCAGTCCACAATTTTGTCTAATATTCTGGGGGGGGGGGTTAAAACTATCCTCTTTTAAAATTATCCCCTTATTCATTTTAGCGCCCATCTAGTATTTTTGTCTTTTTAATTGTCCGACTTCTAGAGCAGATTATTATATACTTATTTTATTTAAGCATTTTATCTTCAGATAAAATATGACTTGACACTCCTATCTGTGGGTGTGTGACCACACCCCACACAGGCACATGTGCTCACGCTGCCATACGCCACGTGAAATGGAGCTGCTGCAGGTACTGAAGGGTTTGGGAATGGCAGGGTCTAGTGTGACACTCTGTCACTTTCAGCAGTGATCACAAAAGTACTTCCCCGGGACTTTCTTAGAAACCCAATAGGCTTTCCCTGGGAAAGAGTTGAGCACGTGGACTCTCCAACTGTCTCTTTCCCTGGGGCCTTCCTTGGTTCTCAGCTGCCTCTCTCACTTCACTGACACTTATCTCCCAAAAGTTTCAAATCATCTCTTTTTGCTCAAATTCAATGGACTCTTCTAACTTTTTTTCTTCACAACTATTCCTGCAAATTAATTCTTTTGCTCCGTGAAGTCTTCTGTTCTCTTTATTTCAGAACGTGTCGATTCATTAGTCCCTCCATAGCCTCTGACCAGAGAATTCTCTGCCTTTCTAGCAGACCTGCCTGCTTTTGACTTCTAACCGGAAGAATCAAACTCCCAACTCTCTGATCCCACCTTTCTACATATCCTCAGTGAGCTAGCTGATCCTGTCCCAAAGCTTCCCTGGTGACCTCCTGGGGACGATCCAAATTATAACCCCCATACTTTCTCATTATACACTTGAAATGTCAAAAACCTCCCAATAATCTTCACTGCGATCCCCCCAAACTTCAAAAAGCCCCTCACTGCTTGTCTCCCATTCCCAGATGCTTCATTTCGGCACCAGCATCATTTTTCAATCTCCCCGAAGTAAAAACTTCAAAGCGCAGTTTACTCTTTTCTTCCTCCCAATCAATATCCAATCTGTCACATTATTTTAGCAAATCTTCCTTGAGAAGCTCTCTCAGATTCATCCCTTTCTCTCCATTCTGGCACCGGCGTTCCTCTCCCACAGCCTCACATCTGGTTTGCTGCAACACTTGCCTGCCTTGTTATTTTCCTGCCTCCATTATCTCCACACTCTCCTCCGTCGTGCACGTAAATACCTAATTCATCTTCATGAATCCCCGTCCTTTCTAGAGATGCTCTATTCTCTGGTTCCTTCCTATATTCAGCCTCGGCGCTTCCCTCTCTCCGCCACTCACTTCCTCTGCTACCTGGGGATCTCCCAGCGAGCTGGTGCTCACCCCACCCTCATCCTGGGCATTGCTGAGTCCTACAGTCTGGGACTCTCTTTATCCAAATAATGCATGAAGCTTTTCTCAGTTACTTCACCACTCCCTGCCTCCCACCAATAATGAAAATAGAACTTTTACTATACTTTTTAACAAATCATAGTGTAATTTGGAAAGATACCTTCATCTTTATAGGTGTTTGTAAGTGTTTGTGCATGCGTGGTTTCCCTTGAGGGCAGGAATCACAGCATACATATTTTATAATCCCCATAGCTCCTGGCAGGATGTTGAGCACCTGATGGATGGCGTTAGCTGACCCTGCTCTCACTCCGACACGTCTTCTGTCCTTTGTCCCAGTAGGAATTGTTGAATGATCACCATCCTTCTCACATCCTGTATTACAGAGAAAGCAAAAGCTATTGTATGAGAATATCTCATGGTTCTTCAGGTGCCTTCGAAATCTCTCTCTCCCTTCGTCAGTAGGTTCCTCCATCCTATCTGTTAAAAGGAAAACATAGTCCTAACGTGTGCCAAGGTCAATCGCTCTGTTCATGCGTTTGGCCCCATTCTTGCTCAGTTGTCCGAATTTTGCTTTTCCAATTGCTTCCCTTGTCCCTCGTGTTCTCAGGCCCATTCTCGCTTTTTGTATCTTCCCCTCAGCCTACATATACGCTCAGGCACGTCTTCAGATCCTCAGAGGGTCCTTGCTCCTCCTTCATCCCATTGCTTGCCTTCTTCTCCTAACCAACCTTCATATAAAAAAAGAAAACCCCGCACACCACTTCCATACCTCCCAGTCACGGCCTAATCTGCGTCCAGGCCCCACCGGCTACACACCTGCTTTCTGACACCAACCAGGGGTGATCTTGCCCTGTCGAGCACTGCCTTCTTCGTCCCCACGCAATTCGATTTTCTTTCTTTCTTTTCTTTTCTTTTCTTTCTTTCTTTTTTTTTTTTTTGAGATAGTGTCACTGTGTTGCCTTGGGTAGAGATCTGTGGCCTCATAGCTCATAGCAACCTTGAATTCTTGGGTTCAAGCAATCCTCTTGCCTCAGCTTCCCCAGTAGCCGAGACTACAGGTTCCCCCAACAACACCTGGCTAGTTTTTTTTTTTTTTTAACTTTTAGTGGAGATGGGGTCTCGCTCTTGCTCAGACTCTTCTTGACCTCCTAAGCTCAAGCAATCCACACTTTCTAGGTGCTAGGATTACGGGTGTGAACCACCGCACCAGGCAAATTTAATTTTTTAATAGCAGCCAAAAGTCAAGTCCTTTTAGTTCACTTCCCCTGTAAAAAGGTTCTCTTTTCTTGACTTGTGAAAACATACTCTTCTGTTTCTTTTCTTCTTTTCTCTCCCTTTTTTTTTTTTTCTGCAGTTTTTGGCCAGGGCCAGGTTTGAACCTGCCACCTCCAGTATATGGGGCCGGCACCCTACTCCTTTGAGCCACAGGCACTGCCACCTTTTCTTATTTTTTTCAATAACGATTCTTGCCCCTTCCTTTGTCAAAGGCAGCATTTTCCATCAGGGATGCCAGATTTGCTGTGGAGCTGATGGTTTGAATGAGACAGCTTAGATTAATTCTCTTGGCCTTCAGGGAGGTTTGGAGGTGCAGGCCTTGGGGAATGGGTAACCACAGCCATGAACAGCTTTGTTGGTTTTGCCCAGTGTGCCCTGACAACAGCAACACAGTGGATATGTACTGTGACAAATTTGGAAAGAACTGCCCAGAGATCCCAATGCTCTTCTCATCTCCAGAGTAATATTTCCTATCTTTTTCTAAAAAAAAAAAAAAAAAAAAAAAAAAGACTGTGAAACGTAGAACATAGATGTTTTGGCACAATAATCAAGTAAATGAGGTGAAAGCTATGTTGAGTGTCTTAATGTAACCATGTTAGATTGTATAAAAAAATTAGCACATTGTACCCCACATATGCATGAATGTATTCATGATATATGTGTATTTGACTTAATAAAAAAAAGAAATAAAGAAAGAAAAAGAAAAGAAAAAGAAGTTTAAATTTCCTCATTGCCTAGAAAGTACAGCCAAAATCATTAGCTTGGAATTCAAAGTTATTCGTAAACTAGTCCAATTCTACTTTTAAAGTTTTAAGTGTACTATTTTCTCCCAAGTAACTTACCATCCACCGATATACAGTACAGAGCAGACTTTGTCAGTTTTCATGGGCAATTTTTCAACTGAGGGCTTTTACGTCGGCCTTACTCATTTCTTTGGCTGTTGAATTCTTAAAAACCAACTCTTCCGTGAAAACTTCCCTCAATCTCTTTGTTAGAATGAATAACTTTCTTTTATATATTCCCATAGTACTTTCACAAATACCTGTAAACAAGCATTATGAAAGTCTGGGTTGGACTCTCAAGGGGTTGGCAACACTAGTTGAATGGCAAGTTCCCCATGCATGCAAATAGGTTTGCCTATTGCAAACTTTACTTTCATTTTAGGCAACAGACTTTGGTGCAAGAGATTTAGTATTTTCAAAAATATACCAAATAGAATCTCCTCATTTCTACAAAGTGTGAGTTCTAATAACTCACTACCTTTGTCACCCTAGTGAGCTATTGTCCTGCTTCCACTCACCCTACGAGAAGACCAACTGAAACAGTTGATGTAAAAGCACTTATAATAAGTACAAGACATCATACAAATGCCTGGCATTACTATTGCATGCAGCCTCGCTGTTATGGCCTCAGGAAGATTTGTTTCATGGTGGCTAAGTCCATACACGCTCAATGAAATATAGCACTGAGACCCTCTTTGGGTATTTCAAGCCAAATCAATAGTTATACCCCAAATCAATAGAAAATTGAAGCAAAGGTGTTTTGATTTAAATTATTCAGACAGTTACTTCAATTCTACACTTTATTTTGTGTAGAAAAAAAATTGTGTCAGATAACCATGCTCATAATACAATCACGTATGGTAACTTCCCTTGAAAAATAAACATACCTTGAAAAATCACACTGTAAACCAGAAACGTTTCGAATGGGTTTTGTCAGTTTCTTTGTCCCTTAAAAAACGTCTGTCCTGTCTAGCGTCATTACTCTTGATAATGGTTTACATGTTTTAAGTTCTCACATATGTAAGTATAATTCCATTCCAGCCAAATACATTCAACAAATATTTAGTAGATGCCAATGTACAAAGTCACTTTGCAAATGTGTTAAAGCAAATGATCTCAACAAGATCTCCATCACTGTAGAGAATTCAAAAAATAGAGGAATGTAAATAAACTATAATTGAAAGGCTGGTAAAATGAGACCTATAGGCAAATTATAATCAAAGAGAATGTGAATAGTGCTGCTGACTTAGACCGGACCAAATATATTGCAAGAAAGGTATCATAGAAAAGATTGTAAGGGTGCATGTCTGATCTATTAAGGATAGAGTATAAATGTCTTAACACAGTAATTAAATAAATGAGAGGAGGTATACAATAAACATGTGATGTAAGGATTCCTAATTCTATATAAAATCCACATATTGTACCCTATCTATGCATTAATGTGTACATGATGTATGTGTTTATGATTTAATTTAAAAAAAAAGGAAAAGATAGCCTTGGAAATTGTCCACATATTTTACTTTGGGTTTGTATAAATGTTCAAGGTCAGAAGGAAAGCAACTTTTGCTTTTCCCATTATAACTGTATTTTTCAGCTTAGATGGAAATAGTTCTAGGGCAATTCGCCCCCTCCTGACTTGATATCTATGTGTGTGCATCTTTGAGAAGTGGGATTAGAGAGAAACCTGCAGGCATATTAATAAATAAATTTCACATGCTGTTAGATATTAAGTAAACATACAGATAAATATTCCTCTAGGGGTTATGATCTTATAACCTGGAGATTTCTAATTTGGCACTTGTGACACATAGTTACTTCCCATGGGGGGTTTTCAGTAAATTAATTCTCATATGTTTAAGTTAAAAATACATGCAATCCGGGTTTACTCAATGTACCTCATAGATAATTTAATGTGTTACTTTTGTATTAACATAAACAAAGTAAATTATGAAAGTTTGCACTTTTCATGTCTGTTCTTATTTTCTAACATTTGAAACAGACAACAATGTCCAATATAAATATTTGGCAGCAAACCATCAAAAACACTAAAGATCATCTAAAGTAACTAAAAGAGTTTAAGCTTTTGAAATGCACATAATAGGCAATAAGCAATCAAAGCCCAAATACTAATTGGACTCGTGTTTGAAAATTTCAGCAAAAATTCGAGGAACGTTTGCCAAATCAAATGTCAGAATATTAGAACAGAAAGCGTCCATAAGCTATTTTGATGTTTTGAAATATGTTTGTTCTTGCTCCTATCTTTGGATGTACAACTCCTCAAATCCTTGGAATCTCCATCCAAAGTGGTACCTTTTCGTACGTTAGTGAGTTGACTGCTGACTGGCAGCCCCTAAGTAGCCTCTGGATCTAGGCTGGTCACAAGAAAGACCAAGGCAGGATTAGAGGGTTGGGACCATTAGATGGTTGAGCCCCATCCCCAACCCCTTGGGAAAAGAGAAAAGCTAAAGGTTGAGTTACTCACCCATGGCCAACATTTTAATCAGTCATGCCCACATAGGAAGCGGGCATAATAAAGCCTCCATCAAAATCTAAGAGGACAAGTTTTGGGGAGCTTCCAGACAGTTAAATTAGTGGTGGTTTCTGAGGAGTGGCACACCGAGGAAGGCCATGAGAGCTCCATGCCCCTTCCTAGACCTTGCCCTGTGCATCTTCTCATCTGTATCCTTTTTGAAATCCTTTATAATAAATTGGTAAATTGTTTCCTGGAGTTATGTGAGCTACTCTAGCAATTAATCAAACCCAAATAGGAAGTAGACCATTGACAATCTATCGCTGGCCACTCAAGCCGGGATTAAACAACCTGGGGCTTGTGACTGGCATCAGAAGTGGGGGATCAGTCTTATGGGACCTGACACTATCTCCAGGTAGATACTGCTGTGGTTGAACTGGGTCGAAGGACAGTCTCAAGAGTGTAGAATTATAATGGCTTGCTTGGGAGGTGTGGCAAGAAGCCACAACACATTTGGTCAGAGACATTTTCTGTGCGGATTGTTGGGGTGTGAGAACGGAGGAAAAAATGCTTTTCTCTCAGGCCTAGCGAAGGGATGGTTTAGCAAAGCGATACCAGTACACAATGACATTAAGTACGAACTTAATTCTCTTGAGTATATTTGAGATAAATATGTTGTAAACTATTCTAAAGAGCAGCAAATTGTATCTGAGATAGAATGAATTCTATAGAAGATAATAAATGCTTTTCAGATATATTACTTCCCCAAATTAGTTTATTATATTTTTATTAGATCATAACTGTGTACAGAACCTAAATTTATGTTTTGGTAAGAATTTTTTCTTTGTTTTATTATCAGGGAAAGAGAACTAGTCCAGAAGAATTATAAAAAAAAAATGACCTGATGTAGCTCTTTATTATCCAGAGGCATGATTACATAGTGTCTCTAGGGAGATTGCCTGCAAAATACCGGATGCTATCCTGCCCTACTAAGAGAAAGACAAAAAACAGAATCAATTGCTATCTCTTGCCATTTTACCATTCTAGCACGTGAATAGACAACAAAGATAGAAAGAGAAGGTGTCCAAGGCATCCAATAGCCAGGGAGAAAAACACAGTAGGGCCAGGAAAATAGTAAAAATGAAACAATGCCCCCCCAAAAAAAATTGGCAGAGAGTAACCAAAATATAAGTAGTTAAGAGATACTTCACAGCTCAACTTACAATCGCCAAAATAAGGAAACAAAGTACATGCCCACCAACCCAGGAATGGATTAACCAACTGTGGTGTATGTATACCATGGAATACTATTCAGCCATTTAAACAGAGGGAGACTTTACATCTTTGGTATTAACCTGGATAGAATGAGAACACATTCTTCTTAGTAAAGCATCATAAGAATGGAGAAGCGAGAATGTACTCAATTCTAATAAGAAGGCAGTAGATGATCTAATACAAGGTGGGGCATAGGGGAATGGGGGATCAGGGAGAAGGGAGGATATAGGGGAGTAAGGGGATCAGGGAGAGGGGAGGAGAGAGGGGGATGGGGGTCATGGTATATGGCGCACCTCTCAGGGGTGGGACACAATTGTAAGAGGGACTGTACCTAACAAATGCAATCAATATAACCTAATTCTTTGTACCCTCAGTGAATCCCAAACAATAAAAAAAAAAATGAGAGAGATAGTGAAGAATGACTTTGGAGGCAATTCTTGCAGAAAAGTTTACTTATGTTTAGACAGAACATTAACCTAGTAGTCCAAGAGCTGCATTCCACTCCATTTTGCCATTTAGTTGGACAAATCCCTCACATGTTGTGTCTCCAGTTACCTCATCAAGCAAGAAGAGATAATACTATTCTGTCTTGTAAAATGTAATACAAATATGAGGACTTCACAGACTGTGTGTACTACACAAATGTGAGCTATTTTTTCTTGCTACTAACATTATTTATTTATTGTTATTACAAGGCCCTCCCCAAATATGGTAAAGCATGATAGTTTTTGAAATGGGAAGTTTAATACTTCTAACTTATAATTAACAGGAGGTAAGATTATTTGTCCGGTGGTATAGTGAACCCCAAGGTGTCGAATTTTATGCTATAAGCCATGGATATCCATTAAAAAATATTGAGCAAGGACATAAAGAGAACAGATTTATATTCCAGATAGTTTGGGGGATGAATTGATGATGCGCATTAAAAGAAAATAGATCAGCCAAAAGGCAATTCAAGTAGTCCTGATGAGAGATAAGAAAGGGCAGAAACAGAACAGTACCAGATACAGAAAGAAAAAAAAAATCGCAGACAAGGCACTTAGAAATGCTAGAATTTAATGACCAGTCATACATACTGAGTATGGGGCAGGGAGGTATTTAGAACGACTTTCATTAGTTTTAATTTACTAAGAGTTTTTATCCTGAATGGAAGATGAATTTATCATGAATAAAAGATGCATTTTTTTAGCATCTCCTGAGAGAATTATAAGATTTTTCTATTTTAGTCTATTGCTGGAGTAAATGACATTGACTGATTGAATGGTAACCCCCCCTGCCTTTCCTCCTGTTCCTCTCTTTGCCAGACTCCCCCGGCCTTGACACTCTGTAATAATAGTGTAGAGCTTCTTGAGTTCTTTGAGACATTCCAGAATATTATCAAAACTGAGAGAGTTGGTCAGAAGTGTGAGTTTGGGCAACTTTGGACCCTCAAATTGCTTCTGGTGTCTGCAGTAAGGGCAGTCTGGTTGGGAACCATGCCTTTTCAACCTGTAGGACTGTGCTAACTTAGGGTGGCTAGCACCACAAGTAAACTGTAGTACATTCCTGTGGTTTTGTCAGAGACGATGTATCGTTCTGTTTCAGACATTTCTGATTTTTATTTCCTATTATTTAGTTCCGGATTTTTACATCTATATCTATGAATCCAAGGGGTCATGAATCCTAAAACATCTTTATGAAGTTTTTTGGTAAAGGTTGTACTAACCTCATAAAATAAATTGAGGAGTATTCTTTTTATTTCTGTTCTCAGGAAGAGTTTGAGAAGATGGAATTATTTCCTCTTTGAATGTTTGGCAGAACCTATTAATGAAGCCATCTGGGACCGGAGTTTCTTTGTAGGAAAGCTTTTGATTAATGATTTAATTTCCTAATGTTTCTGTACATACTATTTACATATCCTCTTCCTTTTAGAGTCACTTTTGGGTGATTATATTTTTCCAGAAATTTATTTATTTTATCTAAATGTATAAATTTATTACAAAAAGGTTGTTCACATTATTCCATTAATATCTCTTTGATATTAATATCTCTTTAGGATGGGGAGATACATCCCCATTTGCTCCCTGATATTATTTACTTGGGGTTTCTCTCTTTAACAGAGAAATTCGGGGAGTTTTTAAAAAGGCACTAGTTGGCTTTTCTGATCTTATTTATTGTAGGTTTCCTATTATAATAATTTCTGATTCTGGGCAGTGCCTGTGGCTCAGTGAATAGGGTGCTGGCCCCATATATGAAGGGTGGCGGGTTCGAACCTGTCTCCAGCCAAAACTGCAACCAAAAAAAAAAAAAAAAAGAAAAAAGATAATTTCTGATTCTATTTTTTGTTTTACCTCTTCTGTTTCTACTGTACCATTTGTGTTTGAGTTTGTAGTTCATTAATTTCTACAGCACACTCTCTTTCTTCTATATGTAGTTATATGTATAACTTTATGTATAAATATATTTATAACCTTATAAATACATACATAAAATTTTAAATATATATATAAGCCATGTTTTGTATGTCTGGCTTTGGCTGCTTTCCACAAGTTTTGATATCAGCTAAAATTTCCATTATTACTGGAATTCAGCCAATTTTTTTCTGGTTTTTTTTGTTTTTTTTTTTTTTCTAGAAACAGTCTTACTTTGTCTCCTTTGGTAGAAAGCCGGGACATCACTGCTCTCACCAACCTCCAGCTCTTGGGATTAGGTGATTCCCTTGCCTCAGCCTCCCACGCAGCTGGGACTACAGGTGCCCACCACAATGCTGGGCTATCTTTTTGTTGCAGTTTGAACTGCCACCCTCAGTATATGGGACTGGCGCCCTACCCACTGAGCCATAGGTGCCTCCCCAGCCAATATTTTTTCTCTGTTTTCTTCTCTGACAAAAAGATTACTTTGAAGTCCAATTTTCCATTCCCAAATAAAGATTTTTTTCCAGTTACCTTTTTTCTATTTAATTGTATCTTAATTGCCATTATTTCTGTTCTTAGCTATTAGGTAAGATTGAATTTATGGCCCAGAAAAACATCTATTTTTATAATTATTCAAGTGTGCTTATACATAGCATGTATTCTCCAGTTACTAGATAGAGCATTTAAATAAGTATGCATGTACCTGTACATAAAGACACATATACACACATGTTTTGCGTATATGCATACTATTATGTGTATAACACTATTTATAGACATATATCTGTATAAATACAATGATAGAGACATCCAGTTTATGATATGGTTTTTGTTACCTAATCTATATTATCAATAATTTTTGTTTACCTCTTGTCCTTAGTATTCATTGAGAAAAGTAATTTTAAAATTTTATATTGTTTCTTCTTATACATCTGTTGTATTTATCTAGCATATTTTCACATTTTCTTTTTCTTTTATTTTGCCAACCAGAAAATATTTTCCCTTAAGGTCTACTTAGTTGTGCTATCATTAGTACCATATCAATTTTACTTAATTAGTATTTGCTTGCTGTATGCTTCTCTTCTTTTTTCTTTCCTTCTTTCTACGCATTCTAGATGTGACTTGTGCATATCTTGCAATCTCCTTAATTCCATCGTGCACCCTAATTTTCAAAGCAGAAACTGGATTGTTTTAAGTGTCCTGTAACTCCTGGCTTTGTGTCATTATTTTCTATAATGTGCCTGATCTGCATTTTCCTTCTCTCCTCCCTTTCCTTTCTTTGGGTTGATCGATGTGGTCATTCCACAGTTTTCTTTTCCTTTAGCATGTTGGCAATACTATCGTCCTGTCTTCCAGCTTCCGTTATCCGATTAGAAGTTAGTCCTTAATCTTTTGAATGTATCTTCACTTTTTCTCTAGCTTTTAAAATTTCATTTTATTTGCCTTAATATTCTCTGGTTTTACTGCTATCAGCCTGGTAGGAATTTCTCTTATTTATTCTGCTGCAGATTCAGTGAATTCTTGAGTCTGGATTGATACAATGGTATCTTTTATTAATTCCAGAAATTCTTTTTTTTTTTTTTTTTTTTTTTTGAGACGGAGCCTCAAGCTATCCCCCTGGGTAGAGTGCCATGGCATCACAGCTCACAGCAACCTCCAACTCCTGAACTCAAGCGAATCTCCTGCCTCAGCCTCCCAAGTAGCTGGGACTACAGGCACCCGCCACAACACCCGGCCATTTTTTGGTTGCACCCGTCATTGTTGTTTGGCGTGCCTGGGCTGGGGATTCGAACCTGCCACCTTAGGTGTATGTGGCTGGCGCCTCAGCTGCTTGAGCCACAGGCGCCGAGCCAATTCCGGAAATTCTAACCTACTATCTCTCTCAGTGTTGCCTGTTATCCCATCCTCTAGCTCATCTACTTCTAGGCCTTTATTATAGGTATATTAAGCATTCTGTTTATTTCTATCAACATTCTCATTTTTCATTTGTCTATTCTGTGAACTAGTTCTACATTCTGTGAACTAGTTCCCCTCTTCCAAGTTACTAATCATCTCTTTAGCTATGCTGCATCTGGTGCAATTACATTAATTCAAATTTAAAATGTAAATTCACATTTTTCTTTTCACCTCTAGGAATCATTTTGACTCTCTTCCAATTCTGCTACATACTTTTTGTTCTTTCCTATTGCCCTGGTGATATTTCAAAGCTTATCTTTTTCTTCTTTAATTTTGTAAATGTGATTTTTTAAATAATTACTTACATTTGAGATTTCCGATACTGGAATTTCTTTTTTTAAGTCTTTTTTTCTCTTGTTTCTCATTCAGATCTGTTCTATTTTTGATACCTAAGTAGTTTTTACTTTGCATTGTTATTGCCCTCATACAGTTTTTGGAAAGACACTTTTAGAACTAGAACACGGATACAGCCTTACTCTAGAAGGTTTGTATTTGCCTCTGCTGGACACTAAGGGACACCCAATCTAGGAGCACCACACATCAAGGCAAGACTCAATCCTTAGCTGATACAAATAAGGCTTCAAATCCACCTGATGATAGCCCATAATCAAAACTTCTTTGTTACACTAAATTTTTTTTTCATATTCTATTTAGTGTAAAGGTATCCTCATCCTTTTTTGTAGTCATCTTCATAAAGGATTATCATGGTTTTCTTTTTTTTTCTTTTTTATTTTTTTTGTCCTTAGTTACCTTGAAATGTGCTTACCACCAAATCAGAGAAATAGCCAAAAACCAAAGTCCAAGTTGTGCTTGGTCAGTACATACTACAGGAACTTAAATAAACAGATACCTATAGATATACTCGCACAAGCATACACACAATATATAGACATGTCCCTTGCTCTAGAAGTCTATGGATATGTAAATCTCTTTTCTCTGAACAATAAGTTACTTCAGCAGCTTGAAGGAAACTGTTCCTTTTGTCAACGATATCTATTTTATTATCTCAGTGGCTAACATCTTCACAGAAATTACCTTCACAGAAAGACATTTTGGTTTACAAAATATTTTTGCAAAGTTTCAAACACACATGTGCATTTACCACTATTTGGTGATCAAAACCAAACAGAACAGCTGTAAGGCATTGGTACACACTCGCCAAACCAAGAATGCTAACTCTGTACCAAAGATACATTTTTAAAAACATCAAAAAAACTCTAAAATTTAGGATTATACTTTAGAATTTTAAAAAGAATGGAGTCAAAATTGCATGTTTATAATGATTCACGAAGAAGTAGTCAGGTTTTGAGCGGTGCCTGTGGCTCAAAGAAGTAGGGCACCAGTCCCATATGCTGGAGGTGGTGGGTTCAAACCCAGCCCCGGCCAAAAAAAACTGCAAAAATAAAAAAAAGAAGTAGTCAAGTTTTGAGGGCACATAATACTAACGGGAGGGTGATGGCTAAGGTGTAAGGAACGTCATATAACACGAACACTTAACCCTGGTAAATGAAAAGGAAAAGTCCCTTTGAAGATCAGCCTAACCTTCTAATTTCCTTGATAAATTTGGAATAATGAAGATCAGCCTACCCTCCTCATTTCCTTGGTAAATCTGGAATAATCAATATTTTAGAGGTATGGCATCCAGCTGGACGCATGAGTCGTGTTTAATGATTCCGTACTCTAATATTTGAACACATTTAATTATTTCTACTCCTCCACGTTACCAACTTGATATGAGGATTTCGTGAAATTATACACTATCTCTATTTTCTCCACTTAAAATTTGAGGAGGATATAGTGATACAAGGAGATGTTCTAGAGGGATTCATTACTTAATGTTCCTAAAGTCCTACACAAATGCCAAACTCATTACAGCGTGCATGCTAGCAAGTGGCTAGGGTTTAGGAGATAATGCAAGAGCACACATAAATCAAAATTTCAACATGAACGACCTTCTTTTTGGACCAGAGAATGATTAATCACATCACTGACACCGCATATGCAGGTTCTTGTTCAATAAGTAACAGTTGACACTCTCAGGTTACCCTTTCAGCCCCCTCCCTTTCCTTCTGCACAGCAGTGGCAGGGGCGTGAGGGAAGACTAGCAGTTCTGGGTAGATGCTGAGTGCCTTACAGTCTAGGAAGCTCTCAGCCTGTCTAACTTTCACCCTCCAGGATTAAAATAAAAAACGTAGAATTGCTGCATCATAGCAAATGTTTCCCAGACTTCAGTTAGATTGCTTCCAAAGAAGAGACTTACAGTATTTTCTGCAAACACCAGTCTCATGTCTTGATAAATGGAAGAGTTCCTTGGATGGTACTTACCATCCCCTGATTCTTTCTGATACCTCTGTGACTCTCATTTATAGTGCTATTAAATAGATCTTAACTTCAAAAATAAAAGCATCTATATTAGAAAACTTTGCTTTTTCAGTAATTGGAGCTCAGCATAAGGTATTTAATTATATAAATAAGGAGTTCATTTGGGCTTTGGTAATTTATACTAATTCTGACTTTTTTCTTAAATTCTGTCTACTTTAGAAGGGTATGACTATATATGTAAAATTAATACAATTCATACCTGAGAAGGTTTTAGCTGTCCAGTAAAATAAGATACAATATAAATTTTACATTTAATAAAAACAATTATAATCATTGATAAACCCCTTTTTCCTCCATGTTCATGAGAGATTGACCTAATTAACTTCTAATCGAATGCCCAGCACAAGAGTAACTTTAAACAGACAATGGACTTTTTTCTGCTTCCCTACTTACCCAGGACTTAACTGGAGCAATAGAGATGGTAAATATTCACTACCAATAATCAATTTAAAAGAGAGGCTGACCTCATAGCAGAGAAGATCCACGCATATTATCAGTTCACAAGGTAGAATAGATATTGCAGTGTGCCACCCACAGGAACTTGTTTAGTCCAAGAAAATTATTATCCTAAATTTTGAAAGTGTTGGCTACTGGTTGCCCACACAGTACCCCTGCAGTAGTCCAGATTTTCCAGTGGATTAGAGGCACTAAGATTGATGGATGAATAGATAGATAAATAGATGAATAGATTACAGGAATTGGCTCGCATGATCATGGGAGCTAAGAAGTCCTAGACCTGGCATGTTTGGAATGGAAAACAAGGAGAGCCTGTAGGCTAATTCATTCTTAGTCCAAGGACTTGAGAACAGAACCTGATGACTGTGGGGGCATATAGTGCAGGTCCTGGCCCCTGGCCGAAGGCCTGAAAGCCCAGAAAGCTGATGTTCAAGTGCAGAGGAAGATGGATAGCCCAGTTTGAACAGAAGGAGTGAATTTCCCCTTCTGCTGCGTTTTTGTTCTCCTTGGATTCTCATGGATTGGGTGACGCCCATCCACTTTGGAGGGCAATCTTCTTTACTCAGTCTACCAATTCAAATACTAATTGCTTTCAAAAACACCCTCTCAGACACACTCAGAAATAATGGTTTATCAGCTGTCTGGTCATCCCTGTTCTCCAGGCTGACACATGAAATGAAAAAATGAAACATCACATCCCACTCTGAGAATGGCTTTCTTTTTTCTTTACTTTTCTGTGTTTTTTTTTTTTTTGTGGGGGGACAGAGTCTCAAGCTGTCACCCTGGGTAGAGTACTGTGGCGTTACATCTCACAGTAACCTCAAACTCTTGGGCTTAAGTGAAGTGATTCTATTTTGCCTCAGCTTCCCAAGTAGTTGGGACTACAGGTACCTGCTAGAATACCCAGCTATATAAATAAATATATATTTATAAAAATATAACATATATATATATACATATATATATATAGATAGATATAGATATATTTTGGTTGTAGTTATTGTTGTTTGGCAGGCCCAGACTGGATTCAAACCCACAAGCTCTGGTGTATGTGACTGGCACCCTACCTGCTGAGCTACCATTGCTGAGCCTGAGACTGGAAGGGGCTGGCTTGGCTAAGGTTGTGAGCCCCCTCCCTCAAGACAGTCCTCATCTAGTGTCTAGGTAGACATTTCTTCATGTCAACTTTTACTGCCCAATATTGTGCATATCTGGTACAGTTTGATATTCAGCAATGGATGAATACAAAATATTTCTAAATGTTTATTGAAAACATATTAAGTGTCAGGCTCTGTGATAAAAAAACTAGCATGTATTATCATGTCCAGATCTTGTGACTGTCTGAGCCAGTCATCACTGTGCTTACTTTTCAGATGAGGAAAATGAGCCCCATAGTTTTTCCCAAGTTCTCATTGTTCTGATTGAGCATAAGATGTCTTCCTATATCCAAATAGATATTATTCAAGTCAGTCAAATAAATTATAATTATGACAGTAACATCTAACTCCATCATTTCCTGATGTCCTTGAACTTAGCACTAGAATTTTCTCAGGTAGAAAACCTTGGAACCCTCCTTGATTTCTCTCTTTCTTTCACATTTCATACTCCATGTGTATGGAAATTGTGAAGTAAATAAATCCAGAGTCAAGTGGTTCTCACTGCTTACATCCTCATGATCCTGTGCTCAGCTGCCATTCTGTCTCATAAGGACTATCGCAACAGCCTCCTCTGTCTGGGAGGATCACCCAAAGAGACAGAGCCAATAGGACATACATATATGTGTGTGCACGCATATACATTATATTAATATATGTGTATACATGTGTGTGCATATATAAACACATCTGAATATATACAAAGATAAACACACATATATATACACACATAGTAGATGAGGTCCACCCACATTATCAAGGATAATCTTTAATTAAAGTCAATTGGTTGTAGGTGTTAACCACATCTACAAAATGCTTTCCGAGCATTAGTGATTGAGTCCGTAACTGGGTATTGTAGCCCAGTTAAGTTTATATGTAAAACCAGTCATTGTGCCTCCTAAGTGCTCCCCTTACCTCTCCCTGTGTTTGAGTCCTCATATCTATTTTCAACATAGCATAGTGAGTCTTGAAGACAGAAGCCATATCATGCTATTCTACTTCTAACTCCCAGTGGCTCTTCATATCACTCTCAGTTACATCTAAGGTCCTCACAAAGGCCCTGCCTTTACCACCTTCTATCTTTATCACCTCCTATTTCCACCCTGATCTTTATTGTCTTCCTGTTTTAGAGCCTGTGAGCTGTTTTATCCTTGCTGCTTGAAATAGTCTTCCCCTAAAATGTAAACAGGACTAATTTCTCCTTCCTTCAAGTTTTTGCTCCAATGTCACCCTCTATCTGTTGTCTGTCCTTACCAAGTGTTTAATTGTACCTGACACGTCCCCTGCCTGACATTACCTATCCCTCTGTTCTGCTTTATTTTTATTCCCATAGCATTTATCACCTTATAACATAACCTGTAATTCGCTTTTTTAATATGCCTATTATTTGTTATATCTCTCTGCCCAATAGAAGGTTCCCTCCACAAAGGCAATAATCTGTATTTATTTATTGGTGTCTGACTTAAGCCAAATGCCTAGATCAGTATCTGGCAAATAATAGCTATTCAATAAACACTAGTTGTATGACTAAATATATTGATGCTAAGGATATACTAATAACTCTAAAAATGACTTCATTTTCTATTATCTTCCTTTTTGTCCTTCTCCCTGTCCTATAATTCCCCACTTTTAGGTAGATAATATAATCTTTTTTTACTTCAATAATATTTCTACTTTTTAAGGAAAAGGGTGTAAAGAATCTTATATACATGCCCCATATGTATTAAGGGGCTAATTAGAGAGAAAATAATTAAGGATATGCAATGAATTAAAAAAAATTGGATTAGAAAAATTAGGCTCTTGCACTACGAGCAGAAAACACCCATGGATTTACTGAGGTGAACAAGCAAAAGCGATACATATTTGTAAGGGTATAATTTTAGAGACTTTTACTTTAAGTATCATACTTAACCAAATATTTGTTATGTAAATGTATCAGATTCGTTTAAATAATGATGATCTTTTTATCTTCCTTCTCACTCACGACTCATTTTGACTGATGTGTATTACCATAGCTGAAGGTGAAGTATAGAGAGAGAAGACGAGATTGGCTTAGTTGGAGTACACCTAGCATCTTTCCTTTTATCAGCTATTTTTCCCCTTTGTGTCTTTATTCACAGGGAAGTTCAAAGGAAAAGTGAAGCAATACACCCATTTGATGGATGTTGTATCACATTTCAGTCTTAAATTTTTCTTTTTCCTTTGAGAGCCACTCTTAGAAGATGCCTCCTACCTTCACATTTGAAAAAGGAAGCTCTTCCCAGATTCTCCTAAGTGTCTTGAGTGATGCCAGCCACTAGGAGAATCAGCAAAATCCTTGGTCATCTTTCTGTAACTCTCTGATCAGAGTTACATGGAAACATGTCTGCTATGGAGAACACAACGAACATCTAGGAAATACTATTTCACTCTCTTAATAGGTATGTACAGTTTTGGGGAATAGGTTTTATGAACACAGGTTGCTGATATAAAAAATATATAGCAGTAAGAATTAAGGTCTAGGCTCGGCGCCTGTGGCTCAATCGGCTAAGGCGCCAGCCACGTACACCTAAGGTGGCGGTTCGAATCCCCAGCCCAGGTCCACCAAACAACAATGATGGCTGCAACCAAAAAATGGCCAGGCGTTGTGGTGGGCGCCTGTGGTCCCAGCTACTTGGGAGGCGGAGGCAGGAGACTCGCTTGAGCCCAGGAGTTGGAGG
>CAUYQV010165770.1:0-12055 GCA_963574575.1 Galagoides demidoff | reverse complement strand
CAGCTACTTGGGAGGCTGAGGCAGGAGACTTGCTTGAACCCAGGAGTTGGAGGTTGCTGTGAGCTGTGATGCCATGGCACTCTACCCAGGGGGACAGCTTGAGGCTCTGTCTCAAAAAAAAAAAGATTTGGGCTCGGCGCCTGTGGCTCAAGCAGCTGGGGCGCCAGCCACGTACACCTAAGGTGGCAAGTTCAAATCCAGCGCGGACTCGCCAAACAGTAATGATGGCTGCAACCAAAAAATGGCCGGGCGTTGTGGTGGACGCCTGTGGTCCCAGCTACTTGGGAGGTGGAAGCGGGAGACTCACTTGAGCTCAGGAGTTGGAGGTTGCTCTGAGCAGTGAAGCCATAGCACTCTACCCAGGGGGACAGCTTGAGGCTCTGTCTCAAAAAAAAAAAAAAAAGATTTGGCACACACATATAATAGGAGTGCAATCTATGTGGAGTGTGTGTGTGGAGGAAATACGGCACCATCCATGTTAATGTAGATGATACGCACCATTCATGACCTATTTGTTCCAGCAACTCGCAATTAGCTATGGTGGAAATTTATACTATAATGTTTTTCATGAAGAGTAACTATTCTTCTTGAAACTTGGCAAATCTCCGATCTTCATCCTGAAATTTTCATTTCTTCCACTTATTTTGTGGACAAGTCACATTCCTTCCTTTCAATAGCTTGTCTCCTTAAACATATCGTAAGAAAGTGGGAGTGGGTGTTGATTTAACCCTACATTTCAAAGGTTTTCTACAACTGCACATCCAGAAGCACTTTAATTACATGCACCCACCCAGACTGTTCACTCCAGAAGATGCGCTGGTGAAAATATAGTGGCTGTCCCCTCCCTAAATTACTGAGTGAACAAGCCAGGTATTTACATACACATTGATGGAGAAATTCCTTCTTGCATTCACAGAGCTTGAGCTGTAACTAAATAAACAGTAATATATGTAGACATGATGAAAGTGTAGTTTGTTAAGTATATTCTTCACTATGACTTTTTGTAATTAAATATCTATTAGTGCTGTATTTTATCTAATCCTGAACAAAGGTTACTCATTGGTTGTAGAAATACTTGATGAGGCAGGAACAGTACAAATGCCTGGGGATGTATTTCAAATAGAAAATTAAAACTCTGCTTGTTCTCAACATGTCAGTCTCACCTTGTCACCCTCAGTAGAGTGCTATGGCGTCACAGCTCACAGCAACCTCAAACTCTTGGGCTTAAGCGCTTCTCTTGCCTCAGCCTCCCAAGTAGCTGGGACTACAGGCACCTGCCACAACTCCTGGCTATTTTTTGGTTCTAGGTGTCATTGTTGCCTGGCAGGCCCAGGCTAGATTCAAACCCACCAGCTCTGGTGTATGTGGCTGGCACCCTACTCACCGAACCTAGATGCTGAATTTTTACCAGAAGGTTTTTTTCCCCTTAAATATATCACAAGACTACTGGAAATAATGAAAATTGACCCCTGCTTTATCCCATATTTAAAAATAATTTGACTTGAGTCATATTCTTTGTATAAAATGTACAATCATAAAGAGTCTATAAAAAATATATAAAATATTTTTCTGTCTTTGGAATGAACAATGCCATTTGAGAGAGAATATAAAAAAAAACATTAAAAAAAAAAACAAATATTGAAAACATCTGCATAGCCGAAGTCTCCTTTAGGGAAATGATTGTGCAAAGCACAGAATAAGAAAATACTTCCAGTACGTACATATAAAGAATGTGTAATGTCAGCCCTGGTCACCGGCATTGCCAATATTGTTACTGCCCCCAGTGCAGAGAACTGTGGCTTCTGTCCAGAGCCCTTGGATGCTGAGGGCAGGTGGGTCAGTTTTGTATGGGCCACAGACTCTACAGGGAACAGAGAGGACTTTGAGTCAGAGTCATAGCTCACTAAGCCAGAGTTGAGGGTGTCAAACCCCCCCCTCCCAACTTAAGGTCCACTCTCACCTGTGCCGTGAGGAGGGTGCAGGGGAGAGGACCCAGGTCACGGTGCAGACTCACACTCTGCTTCCTAAAGCTCCGATTTGGAGACTGAGTCCAACTGTTTCCTTACACCTCCCAAAGCCTTCACAGAGGCAGAGCAGCTGCATTCAAAGAAGTCCTTCCCCTCTGTCTGTTGCGGGGCCTCCCCGCCCTGGGCACTCACAGGTCAGAAAGTGCTAGAGAAGGAGGAGATGAGCTGACCCTGTGGGTGGAGGCACCTGGTTCATGATGACTCCTGGGTCCTGGTGGATCAAACCTAACTCAGTGAGTGCACTGATGGCTGACCTCCCTGGAGGCCCTCAGGGGTTTCCCATCTGGGCAGGGAATTTAAAAAGGAGAAGAAGTAATTGTGCTAAAAGCTGGCATTCTTGTCTTGTTCCTGATCTTCAAGGAAAATTCTTTAGTCTATCCCCACTGAGTGTGATGTTAGCTGTTTTTCATGTATTGCCTTTTTTATTTTGAGGCATTTTTTCCCTATTCCTTATTGTTAGTGTTTTTTTGTCAACAGATTTTGAATTTTGTCAAGTGCTTTTTCTGCATCAATTGATTCTTCCCTTCATTCTATTAATGTAGTGTGTTACACACTGATTAATTTAATCATGTTGAACCAACCTTAATACCACGAATAACCCCCAACTGGTCAGAGTGTATAATCCTTTTAATGTGCCACTGAATGTTCTACTTATGAGTATTTTGTTGATGTTTTCGTCATAAGAGAGATTGACCTGGACTTGGCACCCCACATACACCAAGACTGGCAGGTTCAAACCTGGCAGGGGCCCAACTGCAACAAAAAAATAGCCGGGTGTTATGATGGGTGCCTATAGTCCCAGCTACTGGGAGGCTGAGGCAAGAGAATCGCTGAAGCCCAGGAGTTTGAGGTTGCTGTGAGCTATGAGGCCATGGCAATCTACCGAGGGAGAAACGGTATTTGACTATCTCAAAAGAAAAAAAAAAAAGATACTGACCTGTATGAGGGTAATGATGGCTTCATAGAAGAAGTTAGGATATGTTACCTCCTCTTCAATTTTTTGGTAGAATTTGAAAGGCATTGGTATTCTTTTTTTAATATTTGACAAAATTCACCAGTGTAGCCATCTAATTCAAGAGTTAGGGGGTGTGGGGGGGGTTATTACTGATTCGGTATTCTTAGTAGTTATGGGTATGTTGAGATTTTCTGTTTCTTCATGATTAAGTTTTGGCAGGTTTGGGATTTTTGAGGAACTTGCCCATTTCATCTAGGTTATCCAATTTATTGGCATACAATTATTCACAGTCCTCTCTTACAATCCTTGTTTCTGTCCATTTTTCACTTCTGATTTTAGTGAGTCTTTTTTTTGGGGGGGGTAGAATGCCATGGTGTCACAGCTCATAGCAACTTCAAACTCTTGGGCTTAAGCAATTCTGTTGCCTCAGCCTCCCAAGTAGCTGGGACTATGGGTGCCTGCCACAACGCCCGGCTATATTTGGGTTGCAGTTATCATAGTTGTTTAGCAGGCCCAGGCAGGGCTCAAACCCACCAGCCTTGGTGTATGTGGCTGGTGCCCTACTTACTAAGCTATGGGCACTGAGTCAGTAAGTTGAGTCTTATGTCTTCTTAGTCAATCTAGCTAAAGCTTTGTCAATTTTGTTAAATTTTTTCTTGAAAAATCAACTTTTCTTAACTTCTATTATTGCAGTAGTCTATTTTACACCAGAGATAGGGAGAGGATGTGATATGACCTTGGTAGAAGTCACTAAAGTGACTTCTAATAATTTACTAAGTTCTACCTATGTTTTGGTACTTTTCTATCTTTGCATTCTATTCCGTATAAAAAGGTTTTTACAAATAACTATAATAAAAAATGTTGCTTAACGTAACAACCTTCAGTGTTGAATATAAAATATCTCTAAAGATAATTCTAAATACATACAACTCACAAAATAAATAACTGGAGTTAAATTACATGACTTGGGGGACAAGCCCTAAGCTGACCCCTGTTCTGTGGCCTCATGTCTGATTCAAGCTTCCTAGCACTGGGTAAACCACCTGAGGCCCAGGCTGAGATCTGTACATCACAGACTTCCCAGGTGTCAATACAGGAATCTGCAAGACAATCACAAGTGCAAGGATTGCTGGGGAGACAAAGACAGGAAGGAGGGGCTTGTTGGGGTGGGCACACAGGACCTCAGGCCCAGGAACTTGACCTTGGCCCCTGACCTCCCCTGGGGCAGGTCAACAGGGCACTGAAGCCTGTTTTTTACTTTCTGCTGAGGATATTGTCTGTTCACAGAGAGCACCTATAAATGTCCTATTGCAGCGAATTAGCCCAGGCATTCATCTGTGCAGCCATCAGGTGAGTGATTCCCCTGGATGATGAAACAGATGCAGAGGAAAGGGGCACTCTGTAGGACTCCAGAATGAAAAGGCAGAGTCCCCTGCACCTGGCCCTGTGAGAAGCAGGAGGTCTGATGACGCAGGAGGTCTGATGACGCAGGAGTGGGAGCAGTGACCCTGCCCCTCCACTTGGACTCCAACACAATCCACCAAGGAGACCTGCACAGAAAATCTGCACAGTGTCCGAGGCTCTTTCTTCATCTGCTAATTATCATTATTCCCTCTAACGCCACTGCCACACCTTGCCTATGTCTTTCTATTACAAGAAAATCATGGGTGGTGTCTGTGGCTCAAAGGAGTAGGGCGCAGGCCCCATGTACCGGAGGTGGTGGGTTCAAACCCAGCCCCAGCCAAAAACCACAAAAAAAAAAGAAAATCATTATGCTGCAACAATAAAAGTATAAATTTTATGACTTCAGTGTCTTTTAGCAGGAAAAGGTTATAGAAGACATTTCTCTTTAAAATATAATAGTTGGCTCAGTGCCTGTGGCTCATGGGGACTAAGGCGCCAGCCACATACACCTGAGCTGGCGGGTTTGAATCCACCCCGACCCACCAAACAACAATGACGGCTGTAACCAAAAAATGGCCAGGCGTTTTGGCGGGCACCTGTGGTCCCAGCTACTTGGGAGGCGGTGGCAGGAGAATCGCTTGAGCCCAGGAGTTGTAAGTTGCTGTGAGCTGTGATGCCATCGCACTCTACCCAGGGTGATAGCTTGAGGCTCTGTCTTAAAACAAAACAAAATAAAATAAAATAGTTAATAAACCAGGTATTTGCCTTGGTGCCTGTGGCTCAAGTGGCTAAGGCACCAGCCATATACACCTAAGGTGGTGGGTTCGCCCAGGCCCACCAAACAACAATGATGGATGCAACCAAAAAAAAAAAAAATGGCCGGGCGTTGTGGCGGGCAGCTGTGGTCCCAGCTACTTGAGAGGCTGAGGCAGGAGACTCACTTGAGCCCAGGAGTTGGAGGTTGCTGTGAGCTGTGATGCCACAGCACTCTACCCAGTGGGACAGCTTGAGGCTCTGTCCCAAACAAACAAACAAAAAAAAAAGCAGGTTTTTTAAATTTAAAAATTGGAAAATAAAAGAAACTCAAATAACTTGAAATTTTACCCACTTAACATATTTCGAAGTTATTGTTACATTATTATATGTGTTTTGCTTGAATTTGACATATACACCCAAAAAGAATCTATAAAATCTCAGTTTGGGTCAGGCACAGGGTCTTGAGCCTCTAATCCCAGCTCTTTGAGAGACCAAGGCTGGAGGATCACTTAAACTCAGGAGTTTGAGACAAAGCTGGCAACATAGTGAGAACCAATCTCTACAAAAAAAAAAAAAAAATTAAATATTAGCCTGGCATAGTGAAACATAACTGTGGTCCTAGCTACTTGGGAGGCTGAGGCAGAAAGGTCATTTGAGCCCAGGAGTTTGACATTGCAGTGAGCTGTGGTCGTGCCACTGCACTCCAGCCAGGGTGATAGAGTGAGATCCCCCCAAAACAGTAGATAGTTTGAACTCAGGAGTTTGAGACCACCCTGAGCAAGTGAGACCCTGTCACTACTAAAAATAGAAAAACTAGCCAAGTGTTATGGTCGACGCCTGTAGTCCCAGCTACTCTGGAGGCTGAGACAAGAGAATCACTTGAGCCCAAGAGTTTGAGGTTTCTGTGAGCTATGACACCATAGCACTCTGCCAAGGGTGACAAAGTGAGACTCTGTCTCAAAAAAAAAGAAGCCTTCAGCTTAAAAAATGGTGCAAAAAAGAAAAGAAAAAAAATGTTCTCAGCCCCTTCACAAGAGCTGAAGAGCCCCCCAGGGGTTAAGCTACTTCTAGCTAGGTTTGGATACTACAGTGTCCCCTAGCCCATGGCAGGGCCTGCTAAGAATCCAGAGGGATGCAAAGCTGGGCCAGTTGAGCTGTGTGCTTACACAGGAAGGGGCCCCACCCAGTCTATGTCCTCTACAGCTTCTGTCCAAGGCAACTGAAGTGGGGAACTGAGAACCCACCTGCACTGTGTCACCTCATCCAGCAATTAGCAGTGATGCTCCCTGTTTACCTAGAGAGATGGGAGGGCAGGACTGAGTCCTACAGGGCTGGGATGTTGAATCCCTACAGGGACACTTTCCACAAGAATACACTGTGAGGTGCACCTCATGGAGTCAGGCACATGTGGCCCTGAGACCACCTACATACAGCCCTCTCTTTTAAAGCAAGACAGCCAGTGAAGGGCTTGGCCTAGGAGCTGTAGAGGCTTGGGTGGAGTGAGTGTCTGTCCCCTAGGATATGTTCTCAGGACATTCTTCACTGGCCTGCACTGATTTCAACCACCCACTTCTGTCCCCTTGCAAGGTCCTATACAATAGTGGCCACCCTTTGGTCTTGTTGCTTTCCTAAGGTGCTACAAGGCAAGTTAGGGACACAGCAGAGAACACACACACTTGCTGCCTCTGCTCCTCCCCTGGCCCTCTCCACACTCACACCTCCTCTTCCTGTTCCTCTATGTCCCCTTTTGCTTACTTGATCCCTCCTCTTGAATCCAGGACAAGAAATTTCTGGAACTAGATTCCTTTGAGGAGAATTGAATTGTGTAATCTTGATATAAGGAAGGAAGAGAACAGTTGTGCACCCCCAAAGCCCCCAAGTGCAGGGACAGCCCTGTCAGGGGAGGGGCTTAGGGCAGCCCTAGACCTGCTGGGGGCCACTCCAGCAGGGAGGGTCCAGACTCCCAACTCCAGTCCAGCTCCCTGCCTGGAACATCCAGGACTGTTCGGCAAGGGTCACAGCTGCAGCCTGCAGGGTAGAAAACCAGTGTGATGCCAAGAAAAAGGGAAGGAGGCTGGAGAGAGACAGAGAGAGTGAAGGCCAAGCACCCACTGCCTGGACATGCGTGACCTGACCTTAAGGATGACAATCATGAAAGAAAGGAGGGGAATGGAGAAGATACACAGAAAAGTTGATTTATACAAATAAAATAAGAGATGCAAATAGGAAATAGATTACATGGAGACTTCTGGTCTATTCTTCATCTGAAAAGGATGCGTTCGCACGCACCAGAGCAGTGATGGTAACCTGGTGGCCTTGGGAAAAGAAAGGAAAGAGATTTGAGGTGAGAACTTAGGCCCTGCTGCTCCTGGTGTTTTGCAGCCCAACAGCAGAACTTAATGCTTCCTCATCTCTGCAGACTCATCTTAGAACCTCATCACTTCACCTCTGCAATGAGAAATGGGCCTGGGATCTCTAGGGCCACCTTTTCCAGCCCAAATTCTACAACTGTAACCAGGAAGGGATGCCTGTGTCATCCTGTCGCTCCCAGAGGCAGTCACTGTCTCCATGGCCTCCCATGCATGCTCCTATGTCCTTCCCTCATCGGATTTTTCTCCAGTGTGGGAATATTGATAGAAAGATCCAGGATATTCTGCCTTGTCCCTAACCAATTAATTGACCAATTAACTGATCAATTCCAACCCAGGGAGCACCTGTATTGGGCCCATGGTTATGCTGGGTGCCGTGGGAGAGACAACTGATTCCACCTGTCAAGTGAGTTTTGTTGACCATAGGAACTTGGGAAACACTTGATCTGTAACTTTCCTTGGCATTGAGCTGTTTGTAACCCGTTTCTTGCTTTGCTGGTTATGTTTTAAAATAAACTTAGAAATTCAGAACTGTATCATAGTAGCCACATTTCAGATGCCCAATAGAAATATATTTATATTGTAGACAGCAGTTCCATCCTCACCAAATGCTGTGTCTCCCCTGTAGCTAGAGTACCTTCCCTGGCCCAGTGGGTCCTGGGTCTCCCTAAGTGCTTAAAGAGGATGAACACACCTTTAGAAGTAAAGTGAAATATAAAAATGCCCTTTGTCTACAAGTAAGGCAAGTAGCCATTGCCATATAAATAAAGGGGACATGCCAGGGTTTGCACTGAGCCATGGGAGACTGGCAGGGAGGGGACCTGGCAGGCCTAAGGACAGGAAAAAGGCTGGAGCAAAGGCAGCACTATCTGGCTATAGCAGTGGGTCTGACATAAAGTGACCAGATTTTTTTTTTCTTTGAGACAGAGCCTCAAGCTGTCCCCCTGGGTAGAGTGCTGTGGTATCACAGCTCACAGTAACCTCCAACTCCTGGGCTCAAGCAAGTCTCCTGCCTCTGCCTCCCAAGTAGCTGGGCCCACAAGCACTCACCACAACACCCGGCTATTTTTTGGTTGTAGCTGTCATTGTTGTTTGGTGGACCTGGGCTGGATTCAAACCTGCCAGCTCAGGTATATGTGGCTGGTGCCTTAGCTACTTGAGCCACAGGCACTGAGCCACCCAGTTTTCATATTCTATATCATGAGTATTCTCTGGTCAGTTGTTGTCCATGCTCACACTAACCAGGCAACAGTAGGATAATTCATTAAGGAATTCATCTATCATACCTCAGCCCCACCCCATGGCAGGCAACCTTACTGGCATTGCTAGGACAACTTGTGTGAGCCACAAGGTGTATTAAAAACCTTTCCTTCCAAATAGTGTAGATTTTTGTTATGAATGCAGATTATTGCTTTTGATCATAGAGCTGTAGACACAAAGGTGGGTAGCCATTATTGCAATCCCCACCAGTTGAGTGGCTTCCAGGGGACTTAAAGGAGTTTTTCCTCCTTTATTTTTCCCCTTTCCCCCTTTTTGAGAGCTATATATCAGGGCACTTGCTCAGGAAAAGACATAGCCTCAGAAAAGACCTGAGAATACCTTAAGTTTACACCATAGGCTGATCCCTGGCACAGAGGCACCCTGTAACAATTGTAAAGGAGACCCTATGGAAGGAAATAATCTGATTTTCAGAGTTACCACAATATAAGATTCAAATGTTCAGTGTTCAACAAAACATTATAAGGCATTAAAAAAGAAAAGAAAGTATGAGTCAGTCAAGGGAAAAGTAAATTGACAGACATAATCCCTGAGGATGGCAGACTTAATAGACAAAGAATTAATGATGTTCAAAGAGCTAAAGAAAGACATGGACAAAGTCATGCATGAACAAAATGGGATTATGAATAAAGTTTGAGAAATAAAAATAATCAAATAGAAATTTTGGAGCTAAAAGTACAATAACTGAAATGAGAAATTCACTAGAGGACTCAAAAGTATTTCAGCAGGCCAAAAAAAAAAAAATCAGCAAATTTGAAGATAGGACAATTGAAATTATGAATTCTGATGAACAGAAGGTAATAATGGAAGAAAATTAAACATAGACTAAGGGAATAGTGGGACACTATCAAGCCATCTAACATATGCACTGTTTAAATCCCAGGAGAGGAAGAAATAAACAAAGGAAAAGGAAAGAAAAGGGAATTTAAATTTTTCACTACAAACAGAAAGAAGGGAAGGGAAGGGAAAGGAAGGAAAGCGAAGGGTAATAGTAATACAGGAAATGAAGGAAAAATCTGTACGGTAAATAGGTAACAAATGCAAAAATCCCACCTTATCAGTAATTATTAATACTTTAAATGTTGCCTTGGTGCCTGTGGCTCAAGTGGCTAAGGAACCAGCCACATACACCCAATGTAGTGGGTTGGAATCCAGCCCGGGCCCACCAAACAACAATGATGGCTGCAACCAAAAAATAGCTGGGCCTGGTGGCAGGCGCCTGTTGTCCCAGCTACCTGGGAGGCTGAGGCAGGAGACTCACTTGAGCCCAGGAGTTGGAGGTTGCTGTGAGCTGTGATGCCATAGCACTCTACCCAGGGGGACAGCTTGAGGCTCCTGTCTAAAAGAAAAATAAAAATACTTTAAATGTAAATGGATTAAAATCTTGAGTCAAAAAAACAAAGATTGACAGAATGGATTTTTTTTTTCTTTTGAGACAGAGTCTCACTCTGCCCTAGGTAGAGTGCTGTGGAATCATAGCTCACCGCAATCTCAAACTTTTGGGCTTTAACAACCATCTTGTCTCAGCCTCCCAAGTAGCTAGGACTACAAGTGCCCACCACAACACCTGGCCAGTTTTTCTTCTTTTAGTAGAAACAGGGTCTTACTCTTGCTCACACTGGTTTGGAACTCCTGAGCTCAAGAGATCCACCCATCTTGGCCTGCCAAAGTGCTGGGATTATAGGCTGAACCACTACACCCTGACTAGAATGGATTTTTTAAAAACTACCAACCATCTCTATGCTATCTATAATAGACTCACTTTAGCTCCAAAGACATGAACTGAAGGGGTACAGCCCCCCACGCTCAGACATGGTAGTTTAGCCTCATGTGCTCTCTGAGGAACGTGACCCTAAGATGGAATTCCTTTACTGTGAGGACATGTCAGGGCCTGTGGAAAAGCAGAAATGTTCTCACAAAAGAATGTGCTGGAGGGCCATGCCAGGTTGTAGCTGGGGGCTGAACACCTGTTGAGGCACTGGGCTGCTGTACTTTGTCCCTTTCTCCTCATTAACACAATAGTTGCTAGTTTTAGTTTAAGGAAATGGGCTGACAGAACAGACAGCCTGGCATCCTTATGGTTTAGGCCCAAGCAAAATGTTCTCAATTTGTATCAATTGTATATGTGCTCAGCAGTAATTGTGCTGAATTGGAATTCTTATGAGCTTACTTCTTTCTCAACTGTTTGATATTTTAAACTTTTATTGGATGTTTTAGAGTATATAAGAGGATCAATAAAGATAGGTAGTCATGGAGTGCTGGAGCGAGCCTCAGTCTCCCTTTTACGCTATTCATTTCGTCTGCAGTGCTTTCCTCTGTGTCATGGACCAGTTAGCCCCGAGAACAGCAACAATGAACACTGGAAGTAGGAAACATAGATATTCAGTGAAAATTGTAACCAAAAAAAAACTTAGTGACCATGCTAATATTAAACAAAGTAGACTTTAAGTCAAGAATACTGCAAAGGAGAAAAGATATATTAGTAAATTTTCAATATGGCAGAAAGGTACAACAATTATAATATTTACATACCTAATTCCAAATATAGCAAGCAGAAATTGACAGAATTGAAGACAAATTAGACAGTTTAACAATAATTGTTAGAGACAGTTACCCCACTTTCAACCTACTAGACCTAACATATATTCAGAACCTCTACAGAACAACAACATAATACATATTTTTCTCAAGTGCACATGGGATATTTTTACAGCATAGGTGGTATGTTAGGCAATAAAACAAATCTCAATAAATATAATATTACATATAATAATACAACACATTAATAGAACAAAGAAAGAAACTGCAGGAACATCTCAAATGATGTAGAAAAGGCATTTGACAAAATCCAACACCCTTTCATTGTTAAAAAAAATCTCAGAAAACTAGTAATAGAGGAGAAAATTCCACCACCTGATAACATATTTATGAAAATCCCGCAGCTAACATCATACTCAATGGTGAAAGAATGAAAGCTTTCCTCCCAGAGTCAGTAATAAGACAATGGCTGGCTCGGCACCTGTGGCTCAATCGGCTAAGGCGCCAGCCATGTACACCTAAGGTGGTGGGTTCGAATCCCCAGCCCAGGCCGCCAAACAACGATGGCTGCAACCGAAAAATGGCGGGGTGTTGTGGCGGGCACCTGTGGTCCCAGCTACTTGGGAGGCTGAGGCAGGAGACTCGCTTGAGCCCAGGAGTTGGAGGTTGCTATGAGCTGTGATGCCATGGCACTCTACCCAGGGGGATAGCTTGAGGCTCTGTCTCAA
>CAUYQV010165769.1:0-16878 GCA_963574575.1 Galagoides demidoff | reverse complement strand
CTCCTGGGCTCAAGCGAGTCTCCTACCTCTGCCTCCCAAGTAGCTGGGACCACAGGCGCCCGCCACAACGCCTGGCTATTTTTTGGTTGCAGCCATCATTGTTGTTTGGCGGGCCCGGGCTGGGGATTCGAACCCGCCACCCTATGTGTACGTGGCTGGCGCCTTAGCCGATTGAGCCACAGGCGCCGAGCCAAGACTCTGTCTCTTAAAAAAAAAAAAAAAAAAAAAAAACAGCAGTGAGAATATTCTATATGATACTATAGTGGAGGAAACTTATTATTATACATTTGTCAAAATCCATATAACATAAAACACCAAGAGTGAATATACAGGACTTTGAGTGATGATAATGTGTCAATGTTGGTTCATCAGTGGTAACAAATGTATCACCCTAGTGTGGGATGCTGATGGTGAGGAAGGCTTGAGTATGTTTGTGGCAGGGAAGAGGGTATAGCAGAACTCCACATTTTCTGCTTGATTTTGCTGTAAATCTAAACTATTTTAAATATTGGTCTATTTTTTAAAAAGCAATAACCTCCATGATGAAATAATTAATCTAAGCAAGATCATCAGTAAATGCTAATATCACAAAAAAGATAACTAGACATTATATGCCCCCTATGGAAGTATATATACAACATCATCCAAGAAATAGTCTTGAAAACAAAGAGAGAAGTCTCGGCACCTGTGGCTCAAGTGGCTAAGGAGCCAGCCACATACACCTAAGGTGGCGGGTTCCAATCCAGCCGCAGCCCGCCAAACAACAATGACGGCTGCAACCAAAAAATAGCCGGGGGTTGTGGCGGGCGCCTGTGGTCCCAGCTACTTGGGAGCCTGAGGCAGGAGACTCACTTGAGCCTAGGAGTTGGAGGTTGCTGTGAGCTGTGATGCCACAGCACTCTACCCAGGGGGACAGCTTGAGGCTCTGTCTCAAAAAAAGAAAACAAAGAGAGAAATAGGAAGAAAAAAGATAGAAAAAAATCAAGTTTTTAGATCTAATTATATTTTATAGGAAATAAAGAGGTAGAGGAATACATTAAATAACACCATAGGTATTCAATCAGCAAATTCAAAATGTGGAAAGCTTTAGAAGATTAATAAACCTAATTTTTTAACAAATAATTTGAAAGAAAAATAAAATAAAAAGGAAAAGGACCCTATAGATTAAAAGAGTTTAGGAATCAAAGAAATGTGTCAATCTAGCGTAGGTCCTTATTTGAATAAAATGACTACTAAAAACAACAAAAAAGTGGTATATAAATAAAATAATTAAAAACAGGTACTCAAATACACATACACATATGTTCATATCAGTATTAGTTGCAATAAATACAAGGTGGAAACAACCCAAGTGTCCATGAACAGATGAATAGATGAGCAAATTGGGGTGTGTGTGTGTGTGTATGTATGCACACACACACACACACACACACACACACGGAACTTTAGTCAACCAAAGTAAGGAGTAAGATACGACACCTGCCCCAACCTTGGAAGGACACTGAAAATGTTCTGCTGAATGAAGGGAGCCAGACACAACAGATCACATGTTGCATGAACCCATTTGTATGAAATATCCAGAATAGGTCAAGCCACTGGGACAGACAGGGAAACAGAAATCAGCGCTTCATGGGCATGAGGTTTTCTTTTGAGGTGATGGAAAGATTTAAGAACTAGATCAAGGAGGAGGTTACACAACACTGAATTGTTCACTTTAAAATGGCCAATTTTGTTATGTAATTTTCACCTCAATTTAAACTCAGAAACAATTATGAGATATTTGGGGAAATCTGAATACTGACTAGATCTTTGAGGCATTCAAGAATTACTGGTGATTTTTTTGGTGTGATGATGGTACTGTGGTTATGTCTGTTTGTGTTTTTTTGTTTTTTTTTTTGAGACAGAGTCTCAAGCTGTCGCCCTGGGTAGCATGCCATGGCATCACAGCTGATAGCAACCTCCAACTCCTGGGCTCAAGCGAGTCTCCTGTCTCCGCCTCCCAAGTAGCTGGGACTACAGGCACCCGCCACAACGCCTGGCTATTCTTTGGTTGCAGCCGTCATTGTTGTTTCGTGGGTGTGGGCCGGATTTGAACCCACCAGCTCAGGTCTATGTGGCTGGCGCCTTAGCCACTTGAGCCACAGGTGCCGAGCCTGTGGTTATGATTTTTAAAAGTCTTTACTTTTAGATTAGTTGCTGAAATCCTCATGGATGATAATTAGACAATGTCTAGGATTTACTTCAAAATAATCCAGTGTGGAGGTGGGTAAAGGGAAAAAGTGAGTGGAGGTATAAATGAGCTATGAGTTGACTAATCGTTGAATCTGGTGATAGGAGCTCATTATACTATTTTCTATACTTTTGTTATGTGGTTGAAGTATTGTCTAATAAAGTTTTAAGATTTTCTTCTCAAATATAATTAAAGATATCTAAATTTACATTGAGCTTGTTTAGAAATTCATTAGGCCATTCAAATAATCTCCTATGTAAAATTCAGTCTTTCAATTGAAAACAAGATATGGTAGTACTCAAGTTAAGAGAGGAAACAAGACAAATCTAGAGGAAGTACGAAAAATTTTACATACAATTCTTAGAAGAAATAATTTTGTATTTAAACCTTTTTTTCCCAATCTTCTAGCTTTTTGAAAATATACAATAGGCTCAGCATCTGTGGCTCAAGTGGCTAAGACACCAGCCACATACACCTGAGCTGGCGGGTTCAAATCCAGCCTGGGCCCACCAAACAACAATGATGGCTGCAACCGAAAAATAGCTGGGCATTGTGGTGGGCGCCTGTAGTCCCAGCTACTTGGGAGGCAGAGGCAGGAGACTCGCTTGAGCCCAGGAGTTGGGAGGTTGCTATGAGCTGTGATGCCACAGCACTCTACCCAGGGGAACAACTTGAGTCTCTGTCTCAAAAAAAAGAAAATATACAATAAAAGACAGTTAACTAAATCAATACACTGTACCCCATAAATGCATCAATGCATATAGTTATGATTTAATAAAGAAAAACAAACAAAAAGCCAGTTAACTATATTTACCATATAGTGCTACAGGACACCAGAATTCATTGATTCAACTGAAGATGACAGAGATCTTTTCATAAAATGAGTAACTATAGATTTAGGACCATTAGATAAACTTTAAGTGGGGGAGGGGCCCATCCAAATCATTCATATTATTGCTGGCACTTAAAAGGTTAAGTGATTTAACAAAACATCACTTAAAAAAAGTAAAAGTAGTATACAAAATTGTAAAGTATAAAAATATAGGGGAAAAAAATAAAGTATAAAAATATAGGGATAAAAATAAAGTATAAATAAATAAAATAAATTTATTTAAAAATAAATAAATAAATATAAAGTATAAAAATATAGGGGAAAAAATCATAGGGGAAATTGTAAAGTATAAAAATATAGGGAAAAAAAGTAAAAGTAGTATGCAAAATTGTAAAGGGAAAAAATAAAAATAAAGTATAAATAAATAAAATAAATTTATTTTACCTACTTATTAAAAATAAATAAATAGGGGTGGCACCTGTGGCTCAATGGAATAGGGCACTGGCCCCATATGCCAGAGGTGGCAGGTTCAAACCCAGCCCCGGGGCTCGTCGCCTGTGGCTCAATCGGCTAAGGCACCAGCCACGTACACCTAAGGTGGGGGGTTCGAATCCCCAGCCCGGGCCGCCAAACAACAATATGGCTGTAACCAAAAAATGGCTGGCACTGTGGCGGGAGCCTGTAGTCCCAGCTACTTGGGAGGCTGAGGCAGGAGACTCGCTTGAGCCCAGGAGTTGGAGGTTGCTGTGAGCTGTGATGCCATGGCACTCTACCCAGGGGGGATAGCTTGAGGCTCTGTCTCAAAAAAAAAAAAAAAAAAAACCCCAGCCCCGGCCAAAATAAATAAATAAATAAATAAATAAATAAATAAAAATAAAGTATAAAAATATAGGGGAAAAATCATAGGGGAAATTGTAAAGTATAAAAATATAGGAAAAAAAGTAAAAGTAGTATACAAAATTGTGAAGTATAAAAATATAGCGGAAAAAAAAATCATTCCATGATGCATTTTAAATTTTTGTTAAAATTTTGAGGTATTTCCTCTCCTTCTTCTTTTAACTCTTAGGTTTGAATTTTCCTAATATAACTCTAAGAATCTTTGCATTTTAATATATATCCTTGGCAACAATTATCTTAATGGTTGTTTAATATTTTGTGGAGTTGATGTAGTTCACTTATTCATTCCTTTATTATATAGCATTGCCATTCTTTCCAACTTTTTATTACTATAAATAAAGCTGCTATAAACATTTCTGTATAAAACTTAATTACAGTTAGGATTATCATAGAAGTCATATTTGATTTTCTCAGAAGGGAATATAAAACTTCCTAATGGAAGCCTTTTTTTCTTTTGAATATTTGTTAATGAGCAAAATAGAGTTGGATTCTCCATTTTCTCTATGGATCGAGCGGTCAAAATAAGATACAGAGATGGCTGTATAAGATAATAGGGCTGACAACTCCTATATGGGCAAAACAATCTTTATATGGATACAGTCAGAAAAATTTTAACTAAAATTATACTCTACCTGTTGAAAAGCTTTTTCTGCTTGACGTTCAGCATCAATAACTTGTCTCTCAAGCTGTTGCATCTGTCAGGTAAAAAAACATAAACTATAAAAATTCACATTTCCCTTTTTGAAAGAAGCTTAAAAATCTCACAATGTCCTCAATTCAAGAATATATAAAGTAGTTCACTAGACATGAATTATATACAGTCAGCACATTAAAGGCTCTTTGCTTACTTAAAAGTTGACCAAACAAAATGCCGAAGTTTTGATATTTTTAATATAATGTAATATATTCCGCAGGAGTATTCAGTAGAATTTCTTTTTAATGGTTCACAACTTAGAGTGACTGGTAAATTCATATCAAGAATAGTAAAATAAATCTAAGGGAAAACTAAGACTTCAAATGTCATATTTGAAGTGTTGACCAAAAAGAGAGGGCTGGGCACAGCAGCTCAGGCCTGCAATTCTAGCATTTAGGTGGCCAAGGCAGGAAGAGCGCTTCAGCCCAGGAGTTTGAGATCAGCCTGGGGAACACAGTGAGATCCCATCTCAACAAAAATATTAAAAACTAATTAAAAAATAATTAACCAGACATGGTGTGCCCTTGTAGACCCAGCTACTTAGGAAGCTGAGGAGGATTGCTTGAGGCCAGGAGTTGGAGGCGACAGTGAGCTATGATCACACTACTGCACTCCAGCCTGGGTAACAGAGTAAGATTCTGTCCCTTAAAAAAAAAAAGTCACAGTGGTATGAGGGAAGTAGTTTACTCTCAAATTCCATAGGTAACATGTTTAAATCCAGACTCTGGGTAGTTTTTTATGGACTGATGGAAAGAATATAAAGGAGATTATTTGATTGAACACACACACACCAAAATGAGTATCAGTAAAAATTCTAAAGCCAAAAGAACCTAGGCCAGACGTGGTAGCTCATGCCTATAATTCTAGCACTTGGGAGACCGAGGTGGATGGATCGGCTGAGCTCACAGGTTGGAGACCAGCCTGGGCCAGAGCAAGACCCTGTCTCTTAAAAAATAGCCCGGCATTGTGGTGGGCACCTGTACTCTCAGGTACTTGGGAGATTGAGGCAAGAGGATCACTTGAACGCAAGTTTCAGGTTGCTGTGAGCTAAGATGCCACGGTACCGTACCCAGGATGACCAATAAGGAAGAAGAAGAACCTAGGCCAGACGTGCGGGCTCACACCTCTAATCCTAACATTTGGGGAGACCGAGGGAGGAGGATCGCTTGAGGTCAGGAGTCACCTCGTCCGCCAGCTCTGTTTTTCGGTAAAGAAAGTCTGAAGAAGAGCCAGACTCCGTCTTTACTGAAAAACAGCTGGCGGACGGGGTGCCATGTGCCTGTGGTCCCAGCTACTTAGCAGGCAGAGGCAGGAGGATGCTTGAACCCAGGAGTTGGAGGTTGCTGCGAGCTAGGCCAATGCCACAGCACTCTGGTCCAGGTGAAAAAGGAAAAAAAAAAAAAAACCCACCCAATGCTAATTAACATAAACGACGCCTATCGGGCGGGCGTTGAAGACACAAAGGAGGAGGTAAAGCAATTTCAAATTAGTTTTCAGAGTGCTGAAGTCCGGCCAACTTTTGAGCCATCTGCGACTCGATCTATGATCATTTTCAACGCTATTGCTGGTGTGGTAGTTCAGGCCCCCGGGACTTCAGGAAAACCTGCAGCAGTTGGGGTCCCACGCGCGGGGGCGACACGTCCGGCCCCGCCCCACCCCCTTCCCGACACCACCGAGAAGCGGCCGCCCGTAGCTAGAGCGGCCCGGCCCCGCAGCACGGACGCCGCTCCCGCCGCCCCCTCGTCCCACCACCCCGGCCCCCGCCGCCCCGCCGCTCCCGCCACCCACCGGATCCCGGGCTGCGCTGGACCTGCGCGGGGGCCTCAACGCCTCAAAGATGGTTTCTGCTAGTGGAGCCTTATTTTTAAAGGGTATGTTACTTGGGAGCATTTCCTGGGTTTTGATAACTCTGTTTGGTCAAATTCACATACGGCACGGAGGTCAAACTAGAGACCACGAGCACCATCACCTGCGCCCACCTAACGGAAAAGATTTCTTAAACATTTCAGAAATGACGTTCATGGAGCTCGGTAAAAGTATCCGTGTTTTCTGTATCATCCTGGGAGAAACCCAGGATGAGATGTACTGGCCTATACTGAAAGAGACTTGGCCCAAACACTGTGACAAAGCAGAGCTCTATGCTACTAAAAATGATAATTTATTCAGTATACGAATAGAAAGAAATGACAAGTGGATACAGATGAGAAAAACTTACAAACATGTCTTTGAAAAGTACGGCAACAACTATAACTGGTTCTTTCTTGCACTTCCCACGACGTTTGCTGTCATTGAAAATTTAAAGTACCTTTTGTTTACAAGGGACGCATCACAACCCTTTTATCTGGGCCATACTGTTGTCTCTGGAGACCTGGAATATGTGACTGTGGAAGGAGGAATTGTCTTAAGTATAGAGTCCATGACAAGGCTTCACAGACTTCTCAATAACTCTGAAAACTGTGCAGATCAAAGTGTGATTTGGAAGTTACCTGAAGATAAGCAGCTGGCAATCTGCCTGAAACAGGCAGGAGTTCTTGCAGAAAATGCAGAGGATAACCAAGGAAAAGATGTGTTTAATACAAAACCAGTGGTACATCTTATTCAAAAATATATGTCTAATAACCCTCAACAAGTAGTAGAAGGCTGCTGTTCGGATATGGCTATTACCTTTAATGGACTGACTCTCCAAAAGATGGAAGTAATGATGTACGGTGTGTACCGGCTCAGGGCATTTGGACATCATTACAATGACACACTGGTTTTCTTGCCTCCAAATGGCTCAGAAAATGACTGAGAACTGGGAAAGACAGAACTGTACTGTTTAAGAGCTCTTGAAATGTGACTCTTCCATATTAAAATGTGGTGTAAGTGTAAAGTACACATTTCATTCAGTAATACATATATTATTAGAAAAAGCAAAAACATGTAAAACATCTCAATAATTTTTTTATATTGACTCCACATTGAAATGATGTTTTAGATATTTTGCATTAAAATCAATTTCACATCTTTCTTTTCCATTTTATTATTGTGTCTATTTAGGATGATGCCTATGGCTCAGAAGAGTAGGGCATCAGCCCCATATACAGGAGGTGGCAGGTTCAAACCCGGCCCCGGCCAAAAACTGCCGAAAAATAAAATAAAATAAAAATAAAAATTTTAATTACAAATGTAGCTCACACATTTCTACTGGACAATAAAAGTGTAGAACATCCATTGTCACTATATATGACAATTTAACTGTCTGTCCACATGACAGTACTTTTTAAGTCAGTTTATTGCAAGCATCTGGATTCTGGAAGAGGTTTCAAATATTTGAATATGGAAATAAATATAAATATTCCCCAAGTGCATTCTTTGGACCTCATATCATTTTTAACTTTCATGAAAATATCTAAATGCTTGGTGAGTAAGTATTGTGGTCAAAAAGCATTTTGTTGAGTTATTCTTTAGACTATAGCACTACATAGAAGCAACTGGAAAAGGATTATGTCTTTTGGATGTCTCTAGAATATTCCTTAAACCAAAGAGCCAGCTGGTGCACACATGCTAATATCACATTCTTACACGGCTGGCAATATGCTGACAATTGTCAGTTCTACAATGTAACTACCTTCCATTTTCAGTCTTTTGGAGCCATAGCTTGAATTTTGAATACTATTGGGATTGCCAGGAGAAACAGAAAAATCCACAAAAATTTCTAGTTAAAAAAAAAATAAGAAAATAATAGTGAAATGTTTGGTTTTCAGTGATAACAGGAAAGACAGATGTCTGTTTGCTTCCCTGTTACATACCTAATGCAGGTCCTTCTACACCAGGTGTCCTCAAACTATGGCCCTGGGCCACATGCAGCCCGCCGAAGGCCTGCTGGGTGTTTTTGCCACTGCTGCCTGTCCTGCTTAGCAGCCAACTTGTCCCAGGGCCCGCAGTCCAGCCCTCCAGTGGTCTGAGGGACAGTGAAGTAGCCCCCTGTTTAAAAAGTTTGAGGACCCCTGTTCCACACAGTATGTATTCTATGTATTATAAAGTATGAAATGACAAGCTCTCTGTCATCTGCACCATGCATATAGAAAGGATAGTGTCATTACTTTTACCACTGCCAAATAACTTTCTTTCTGCTCCTATGGCACTGACTTCCTAAACTGTACTACCTTCCCAACTACATTTTAAGTTGCTAGAAAGCAAAATCCATATATGATATGCACCCTCATCTCCTCTATCATACCATACTTGAACATACCAGTCACTCAGTCAAATTCCAAAACCTCAGTAGCAAAAAATAACCTTTCCAAAAAATTATTTCCATTATAAAAAGCATTATAGACACATGGCATTTCATCAGACTTGAAATACAGGTTACAACAGACAAAATTTGTTGCTGAACATGTAAATTATATGTATACACCTTTCAATATAAGGAGTTAATTTAAAACACAGATTCAAAAGTCACTCTTGCTTTTTTAAAAAAGTAGGCAATCCTTGAAATAATAATATAGGGAAAATTGGAAAGAGCATTGGGGTCCACGCCTGTGGCTCAAGTGGCTAAGGCGCCAGCCACATATACCTAAGGTGGCAGGTTCGAATCCAGCTGGGCCCACCAAAACAACAATGATGGCTGCAACCAAAAAATAGCCGGCATTGTGGCGGGCGCCTGTGGTCCCAGCTACTTGGGAGGTAGAGGGAGGAGATTCACTTGTGCCCAGGAGTTGGAGGTTGCTGTGAACTGTGATGCCATGGCACTCTACCCAGGGGGACAGCTTGAGGCTCTGTCTCAAAAAAAAAAAAAAGAGCACTGAACCAGGAGACAAAAAGACCTAAAGTAGGTACCTATTTTCTACTACTTATTAGCTATGTAATGATGGGTATGTTATTTAACTTCTCTGAGTCTCTATCCCTTATCTGTAAAATAATACAACACTTATTTTATAGCATTTAGGTGAAACTTAAATAGGAAAGTATCTAACACATTATCTAATACTTAATAAATGTCAAGTGAATATTTATATAGTAATTTTGAAGCAGTTATTGCTACCATATGCATGTATTATTTTTATGAATAATTTTTGGCTAGACATGGTGGCTCATACCTATAATCTTAGCAATCTGGGAGACTAAGGCAGGTGAATCATGTGAGCTCACAGGTTCCAGACCAGGTGGAGCCAGAGCGAGACCTCATCTCTAAAAAAAAAATATCTGGGGCTTTGTGGCGGGCATTTATAATCTCAGGTACTAGGGGGGCTGAGGATCGCTTGAGCCTAAGAGTTGGAGGTTGCTATGAGCTATGATGCCACAGTACTCTACTGAGGGTGACAAAGTGATTCTGTCTCAAAAAAAAAAAAAATTGTGTTCAAGTTAGGAAAGTTTAGTTTAAAATAAACAAACTAGGCCAGACACGGTGGCTCATGCCTATAAGCCTAGCACTTTGGGAGGCCAAGGTGGGTGGTTAGCTTGAGTTCATGAGTTTGAGACCAGCCTGAGCAAAAGCGAGACCCCATCTCTACTAAAAATAGAAAAGAAAAACCGAGGCAATAGGATCACTTGACCCCAAGAGGTGGAGGTTGCTGTAAGCTCTGACACCACAGTACTCTACCCAGAACTGGAGACTGTATCAAAAATAAATAAATAAAACAAACTAGATTCAAGAGAGCTGAGTTCTAATTCTTAATCTAATATTTATCAACAGTTTTCCACTGGGTTCTAAAATTCTTGTATATAAAATGGGGCTGGGGGTTGAGCACGGTGGCTCACACCTATAATCCTACCACTCTGGGAGGCTGAGGTAGATGGATTGATTGCCTGAGCTCACAGGTTTGAGACCAACCTGAGCCAGAGTGAGACCTCATCTTTAAAAATAGGCATGGCTCGGCACCTGTGGCTCAAGTGGCTGAGGCACCAGCCACATACACCTAAGGTGGCAGGTTCGAATCCAGCCCGGGCCCGCCAAAACAACAATGAAGGCTGCAACCAAAAAATAACCGGGCGTTGTGGTGGGCGCCTGTGGTCCCAACTACTTGGGAGGCTGAGGCAGAAGACTCACTTGAGCCTAGGAGTTGGAGGTTGCTATAAGCTGAGATGCCACCACACTCTACCCAGGGGGATAGCTTGAGACTCTGTCTCAAAAAAAAAGAAAAAAATAGCTGGGCATTGTGGTGGTGCCTATAGTCCCAGTCACTCAGGGGGCTGAGGCGAGAATCACTTGAGCCCAAGAGTTTGAGGTTGCCATGACTCCATAGCACTCTACTAAGGGAGGCAAAGTGAGACTCTGTATCAAAAAAAAAAAAAATGTATATATATAATGGGGATGATATAACCTGAGATCAGATAACATGTCACCATCTGTCTTGCTTCTTTACTTTTTTTTTGAGACAGAGCCTCAAGCTGTCACCCTGGGTAGAATGCCATGGCATCATAGCTCACAGCAACCTCCAACTCCTGGGCTCAAGTCATTCTCCTGACTCCGCCTCCCAAGTAGCTGGGACTACAGGCACCCACCACCACGCCATCATTGTCGTTTGGGGGGCCTGGGCTGGATTTGAACCCACCAGCTCAGGTGTATGTGGCTGGCGCCTTAGCCACGTGAGCCACAGGCGCCGAGCCAGAAGACTATTTTCAAGGTCCATCCATGTTGTAGCACATGTCAGTAACTCATTTCTTTTTTTATGCCTGAAAAACATTCTACTATATGATTATACCAAATTTTATCAATTTGTGTATGTTTCTTTTTTTTTTTTTTTACCATTATAAACGATGGTGCTATGAACATTTATGTACAAATTTTTGTGGGGACTTATATGTTCAATTCTCTTAGGTATGTAGGTAGGAATAGAATTTCTGGGTCATATGCTAATTCTATATTTAACTTTTTGAAGAATTGCCAAATGGTTTTCCACAGTGGCCATACCACTTTATATTCCCACCAACAAATGTATGGGGACTTTAATTGTTCTATACAATGCTTCTTATTGCCCACTTATTTGACCTCAGGCATTCTAGTAAGTATGAAAAGATGCCCAGGTAGTTAAAAGGAGAAAGGATAGTCTTTTTAACAAATCGTACTTGAATAAATAGATAGCCATTACCTGGCATCATATACAAAACTGTCCCCCTTCTCCACAGGAGGAAAAAGAATCTTTATAATTGGCTTAGGCAAAGATTTCTTAGAAAGGACATTTTAAAAAGCATGGGCCATAAAAGAAAACTGGTAAGGTAGATTTCAAAAATGTTTGATTGTTATCAAAAAACAATATTTAAGACAATGAAAACAGAAGCCACAGACTGGAAAAAAAAAAATATGTGCTTGGCTTGGCTCCTGTGGCTCAAGCAGCTAAGGTACCAGCCACATACACCTGAGCTGGTGGGTTTGAATCCAGCCCAGGCCCACCAAACAACAATGACGACCCCAACCAAAAAATAGCCAGGCGTTGTGACAGGCACCTGCAGTCCCAGCTACTTGGGAGGTGGAGGCAGGAGACTCACTTGAGCCCAGGAGTTGGAGGTTGCTGTGAGTTGTGATGCTACAGCACTCTACCCAGGGTGACAGCTTGAGGCTCTGTCTCAAAAACAATAACAAAAAAATGTGCAAAGCACATCTGATAAAAGGCTTGTATCCAAAATATATAAGAGTTTTTACAACTCAGTAAGAATACAACCAACCTCATTTTTAAAATGAGTAAACAGTTTAGATGAACACTTCACTAAAGAATAAATATGAATAGCAGGTAACATGGACATGGAAAGATGGTCAACACCATTAGTACCTGGAGAAATGCACATTAGAACTATAATAAAATACCACTCCACACCTGCGAGAGTGGCTAAACCTAAAGAGCTGAAAATGCCAAGTGCTGGGAAGGATGCAGAGTAAGTAGAATTCTCAAGCATTGCTGGTAGGAACACAAAAATGATGTAGTCTCCTTAGAAACAGTTCAGTGGTTTCTTACTAAGTTAAACATATACTTACCATAGACCTGGAACCCTATTCCTAGGTGTTTACCTAAGAGAAATAAAGACATCTATACATACAAAGATCTGTATGTGAATTTTTTTCTTTTTTTTTTTTTTTAGAGATAAGAGTCTCACTTACTGCCCTCAGTAGAGTGCCGTAGAGTCACAGCTCACAGCAACCTCCAGCTCCCGGACTTAAGTAATTCTCTTGCCTCAGCCGCAGAGACTGGGACTACAAGCGCCTGTCACAACACCCAGCTATTTTTTTGTTGCAGTTTGGCTGGGGCCAGGTTCAAACCCACCACCCTTGTATATGGGGCCAGCACCCTACCCACTGAGCCACAGGCGCTGCCCTGCATGTGAATGTTTAGAGCAGATTTATTCATAATTCATTCAAAACTGAAACCAACCCAAGTGTCCATCAGCAGGCGAATGGATGAACAAATTGTGGTACATCCTTACAATGTAATCTACCCAACAATAAAAAGGAACAAACTTCAGACGCAGGCAACAACAGTGATAAGCTCAAAAGCATCATGCTAAATGACAGAAGCCATTCACAAAAACCTATGTCATACTATCCGACAGTTTAAAAATGGCAACACTGGCTTGGCACCTGTGGCTCAAGTGGCTAAGGCACCAGCCACATACACCTAAGGTGGCAGGTTTGAATCTAGCCCAGGCCCGCCAAACAACAACGGCTGCAACCAAAAAATAGTCAGGTGTTATGGCGGGCGCCTATAGTCCCAGCTACTTGGGAGGTTGAAGCAAGAGACTCGCTTGAGCCCAGGAGTTGGAGGTTGCTGTGAGCTGTGATGCCACAGCACTCTACCCAGGAGGACAGCTTGAGGCTTTGTCTCAAAATAAAATAAAATTAAAATTAAAATTAAAATGGCAACACTGAAGAGATGAAAGCATATCAGTGGTTGCCAGGGCTCAGAACTTGGAAAGGAGACAGACTACAAAGGGGCAGGAGAAAAATCTGAAGTGATGCAAATATTATTTATTTTGGTTCTGCTAGTGGTTACAGGACTGTATATATTTGTCAAAACTCTTTGAACTAAATACCTAAAAGGGTTTCTTTTACAGCATGTACTCAATTAATCTGACCAAAAATACGTTTTTAAGTACCTTTCAACTCCAAAGTCCAAAATATACAAAGAAAACTAAGATAAACAGCTCACAAAATCAATGGTCAGAAGACCAGTTTAGTCCAACAAGATAAAAATGTTAATACCATGTGAAAGTCTTTAGAGCTCTTATGTTTAGGATTGTCAAAAAGATGAAATAGGAATAAAAATCTATTTTTAAAAGAACAAGGACTGAAGGAAGAAGAAAAACAGGGAGAAGCTAAACAATAACAAGTAGGCAGGAAAACAAACCAATTAAAAGTCTTAAAAATTGCCCAGGTGCAGTGGCTCACACCTGTAGTCCTAGCACTCTAGCAAGTTGAGGGAGGAGAACTGCTTCAGCTCAGGAGTTCGAGACCAGCCTGAGCAAGAGTGAAACCCCATCTCTACTAAATAAGTAAATAAATAAATAAATGTCTTAAAAATTAAATAGATACAGATAAAATCACTAAAAGAAGAAAAAACTTAATAGGTGGTTGAGTAGCCAACCTTCAAACAGCCCTCAGTAATCCATGTAGTCATGTCCTATGTAGTCCCCTCCTTTATGGCACAGAGCTGACCTTTACAACCAGCAGAACACTGCAGAAATCATAGAAGATGACTTCTGGGCTCGGTGCCTGTGGCTCAATCAGCTAAGGCGCCAGCCACGTACGCCTAAGGTGGTGGGTTCGAATCCCCAGCCCGGGCCTGCCAAACAACAATGTTGGCTGCAACCAAAAGATGGTCGGGCATTGTGGCAGGCACCTGTGGTCCCAGCTACTTGGGAGGCTGAGGCAGGAGACTCACTTGAGCCCAGGAGTTGGAGGTTGCTATGAGCTGTGATGCCCTGGCACTCTACCCAGGGGGATAGCTTGAGGCTCCATCTCAAAAAAAAAAAAAAAAGATGATGACTTCTGAGTATCATAAAAGACACTGTGTCTTCCACCTTGCACTCTCTTGGATTCCCTGCTCTGGGGAAGCCAGTGCCATGTTGTGAAAGCTCTCAAGATGCCACATGGAGATGTCCAGCTGCCGAGGAACTGATGCTTCCTCCCTACAAATAGCCGTCCTCAACTTACCAACTACCATTGGACTGAACCATTTTAAAAGTGACTCCTCCAGCTCCAGTCAAGCCTTCAGATCACCACTCTCTGGGACAACATTTTGACTATAACTTCACCACACACAAGCTAAGTCATTCTCAAATTTCCTGAGAATAGAAAGAAATTCTATTCTCCTGTATTCTACAGTTCTACAACTCTACAGTTTCACCTGTAGAAACTGTGCAAGGTAATGAATGTTTATAGTTGTAAGCCACTATGTTTTGGGGTTTCTGTTATTTCACCAGCAGTAGGTAACTAACATACATAAAAGAAACTCTATTCTGAGCTCAGTAGAAGAGAGAACTCATAACATGAAAAATAGTACAAGGAATTAATATAATACACAAAAGGGTGGAAAATATAAATTACTAGTTAAGAAACATGCCAACAGGCCTGAAAGTAATGGGGAGTGGCAGAAGAAAAGACACAAGTAAATAACAGAGAAGCAATGATGCTAAAAGATGAAAAGACACTCCCTGTACCGTGCAGAATAATTTTTTAAGGGCTGCATATTTTATTTTTAAAAAAATGAATACTCAAGATAACATTACTTTTTCTTTTTAAGAAAATGCATCTCATATTACAAATTAAAAGTAGGCCACTGTTGCAAAGCTATGGCAAACCCAAGAAGTTGTCCAGGGCTGAATTATCCTCGATGATGAAAGATCTCCATTTTCAGCTGTATTAACCATCCTACCTAAAGGGTGATTCTACCAAACCCCATTCCAACCCATTCCCACATCACCTCCTGCTTTCAAGCTAGTTAGTTTTGTGAAAAGACCGCTAGTTCTCTCTCTAGGACAAGATGGGACAACTGAGTCTTACAGGTTGTCTGACATTTTTCCACATCATGGTTTCTAATAGATTCAGACAACATTTGGCATCTTCTGTTACCTATCAAAGCTACATAATTACCTAAATTAACAAAGAGTTTGATTGAAAATTGAAATTGAAGGTGATAGGGTTTTTGTTCTAGAAAATGCTCAGTTTCTAGGGCGTGCTCTCTAAAGAAAAATCAATGGGGCCACACTGTACTCCCCGTTTTTCTGATATTCTGCTCCCCACTGCTCTTGACTTCCTGTGCTCTCCCTCAGCAAACCTCCCATGATGATGCTCTCCTGTATAGTTTCTTTTTTTTTTGGTAAATTATTACCAACTCCTTAATGTTTCCACATTCCAATTTCAAGTTCTATTATTATATTATAAAGTATTTATGCTGGCATTAAAGAAATTATCTGCCTAGTTGGATAACTAGCTATATACCACTTAAAAGAGCATACTGAACAGGTCACAAAGGTTGAAATTAAAGGGACAGGACAATATCCCCTGTTTTCCCTCTTCTTAGCATTTTGCTCTACTTCTCAGGAACTCTCCCTAAATTTCTGGTTCAACCCTTTTATTAAGTTTCCCATTTCGGCTCGGTGCCTGTGGCTCAAGTGGCTAAGGTGCCTGCCATATACACCTAAGGTGGCGGGTTCAAATCCAGCCTGGGCCCGCCAAACAACAATGATGGCTGCAACCAAAAAAAATAGCCAGGCGTTGTGGTGGGCGCCTGTGGTCCCAGCTACTTGGGAGGCGGAGGCAGGAGACTCGCTTGAGCCCAGGAGTTGGAGGTTGCTGTGAGCTGTGATGCCATGGCACTCTACCCAGGGGGATAGCTTGAGGCTCCTTCAAAAAAAAAAAGAAATAGATACTATAGGCCGGGCTCAGTGGCTCATACCTATAATCCTAACACTTGGGAGGCTGAGGCAGGTGGATTATGTGAGCTCACAGGTTCAAGACCAACCTGAGTAAGAGTGAGACCTTGTCCCTAAAAATATCAGGGTATTGTGGCAGGCACCTGTAATCCAAGCTATTTGGGAGGTTGAGGTAGGAGAATCACTTTTAAGCCCAAGAGTTAGAGATTGCTGTGAGCTGTGATGCTGTGGCACTCTTACCAAGGGTGATAAAATGAGACTCTTTTTTTTTTTTTTTTTGAGACGGAGCCTCAAGCTATCCCCCTGGGTAGAGTGCCATGGCATCACAGCTCATAGCAACCTCCAACTCCTGGGCTCAAGCGAGTCTCCTGCCTC
>CAUYQV010165767.1:0-27092 GCA_963574575.1 Galagoides demidoff | reverse complement strand
GCCATGGCATCACAGCTCATAGCAACCTCCAACTCCTGGGCTCAAGCGAGTCTCCTGCCTCTGCCTCCCAAGTAGCTGGGACCACAGGCACCCGCCACAATGCCCGGCCATTTTTTGGTTGCAGCCATCATTATTGTTTGGTGGGCCCGGGCTGGGGATTCGAACCCACCACCTTAGGTGTACATGGCTGACGCCTTAGTCGATTGAGCCACAGGCGCCAGCCTATGTATTTCTTAAATAGTAAGACTTGAAATTGAAAACTATTCCCTGAACTATAGGCTGCAGATCCGTAGATATTGTATTAGCAGGCATGAAAACAACATCGGTCTCCAGTGCATCTCCATCAGAGTTCTCAGGTGTTTAGGTGCTTTGTCAGTGAGAACGAATACTTTGAAAGAAGTCTTGTTTCTGAGCAGTAGGTCCCAACAGTGGACTTAAAATATTCATTAAACCATGCTATAAATATATGTGCTGTCATCCAGTTTTGTTATGCTATGTATAGAGCACAGGCAGAGCAGAGTAGATTTAGTACAATTCTTAAGGTCCATAGGCTTTTTGGAATGGTAAATGAGTATTTGCTTCAACTTAAAATCACTAGCTCATTATCCCCTAACAAGAGATTCAGACTGTCTTTTGAAAATTTGAAGCCGAACATTGACTTCTCCTCTCTAGCTACAAAAGTCCTAGATGGCATCTTTTCCCAGTAGAAGGCCATTCCATCTACTCTGAAAATCTGTGTTTAGTGTAGCTGCCTTCATCACTGATCTTAGCTAGACCTTCTGGATAACTTACTGCAGCTTCTACATTACCACTTGTTCCTCACCCTGCACTTATCTGTTAGAAAAATGGCTTCTTTCTTTATTTTTATTTATTTATTTATTTATTTATTGCAATTTTTGGCCGGGGCTGGGTTTGAACCCGCCACCTCTGGTATATGGGGCCAGTACCCTATTCCTTTGAGCCACAGGTGCTGCCCCTTTTATTTTTTTAAGACAAAGTCTCATTATGTTGCCCTCAGTAGAGTGCAGTGGCATCACAGCTCACAGCAACCTCCAACTCTTGGGCTTAAGCGATTCTCTTGCCTCAGCCTCCCAAGTAGCTGAGATTACAGGGACCCATTGATACCAGAAAAGTGGCACCCTAGGCAGCTCAGCCAAGCAGGGCTGGGGGACCTGCCACTTCTGTCTTGGCGGCAGCAGCCGGCAAAGGAACCGGCAGGCTGGAGCAAGTGGGGGAGCTTCCCTCCACACTAGAGGACCAGCTGGCTCTGCCTTGGCAGCAGCTGGAACAGAAACCGGCAGGCTGGAGCCAAAGGGGGAGCTTTCCTCTCCCACCCGAGGCTCCAGTAACAAAAAAGACCCAGTGATCAGGGGAAAACATTGGCAATTCCTCCAGTGTATCCCTGATTGGTCCATTTTCAATCCTGCTCCTGACTGGTCGGTCTATTTTATAGACCAATCAGCTAAGCTCTCAGCTCATTGGACAATTACACCTATATAAACCCCTGAGCAGAAAGCCTAGGGGCAGATTGCTGCAGACCGCTGAGGAAGATAGAGCCGAAGAGCAAGATTTCAGCAGATCATCACAGATCAAGGAAGATATAGCAGAAGAGCAAGACTTCAGCAGATCGTTGCAGACCTCTGAGGGAGAAAGAGGAAGAGCTGTAACACTTATACCCTGCTCAGTGAGGAAGTTTGGCTCTTTGTAAGAGCTGTGACATTATATAAAACCTATCTTATCCTGTTCTGCAAGATTTGGCTCTTTGTAGGAGCTGTAATAATATCTCTGTAAATAAAACCTAACTTACTGTCTATCCTGTGGTCCATCGATTCATTCATCGAATTGTTGAGACCAAGAGCCTGGAAATCCAAGGTCAAAAATCTGGTATCACCATCACAACACCTGGCTAGTTTTTTTTGTTGCTGCAGTTGTCGTGGTTGTTTAGCTGGCCAGGGCTGGATTCAAACCTGCCAGCCTCAGTGCATCTGGCCTGCGCCATAACCACTGGGCTATGGGCAGAGCCAAAAATGGCTTTTGTCCTTAAAGAAATCCTTCTTTCCTCGGGAACCAGCTTCTGCTAGCTTCAAACTTTTCTTCTGCAGCTTCCTCACCTTTCTCAACCTTCATAGATCTATGGCCTTGCCATAGATTAGGCTTCGGTTTAAGGAAATATGGTGGCTGATTTGATCTTCTATCCAGACCACTAAGACTTTCTCCGTATTAATAATAAAATTGTGTCACTTTCTTATCATTTGTGTATTCACTGGAGTTAGTACTTTCTTTTTTTTTTTTTGAGACAATCTCATTTTGTCACCCTCCGTAGAGTGCTGTGGCATCACAGCTCACAGCAACCTCCAGCTCTTGAGCTTAGGTGATTCTCTTGCCTCAGCCTCCAGGAGTAGCTGGGACTACAGGCACCCACCACAATGCCTGGCCATTTTTTTGTTGCAGTTTGGCTGGGGCTGGGTTCAAACCCGCCACCCTCAGTATATGTGGCCTGCACCCTACTCACTGAGCCACAGGCACTGCCTGGAGTTAGCACTTCCAATTTCCTTTACAAACTTCCCTTTTGCATTCACAATTTAGCTAACTACTTGGAATAACAGATCTAGCTGGCCTATCTCAGCTTTTAACATGACCTTCTCAGAAGCTTAATCTTTTCTAGCTTTTGACTTAAGGTGGGAGATGTGTGAATCTTCCTTTCACTTGAACACTTATAGGCCATTGCAGGATTATGAAATGGCCAAATTTCAATCTTGTATCTCAGAAAATAGAGAGACCTGAGGTGAAGGAGAGAGATGAGAGAACAGTTGGTTGGTAGAATGGTCAGAACATACACGTTGATGGATTAAGTTTGCTGTCTCCTGTGGGTATGTTTTGTGGTCCCCCCCCAACAATTACAATAGCAGCATCAAAGATCGTAATTACCATAACATGTTTAATAATAATAAAACAATTCAAACTATTATGAGAATTACCAGAATGTGACACAGAGACATGAGTAAATGCTGTTGGGAAAATGACACTGGTAGACTGTGGATGCAAGGTTGCCACAGACTTCGATTTGTAAAAAATGCAGTATCTGCATCGTACAACAAAGGGAAGCACAAGAAAATGAGATATTCCTGTATTAACATTCCTACAACTCATTCCTGTCCTACCTACACCATTATGAGATCTAAGCAGGTTAGATTTGTGGATGAGGACTGGGAGAAAATCTTTTCATTGTTCTGATGGTGGAAAAAAAGGCCTTCAAGAGATGACCAAAGTAACCTTCCCATGTTGCCAGAAGAGTGTAAAGTGAATCTGTTTGCAGAGCCTGGCCTCCCGCGTGTAAGATATATTACATTTTCCAGCTAGGTTTGATCTAAAGCTAGATTTTATCTAAAACTAAAGCTATTTGGTGAATTTCCACTCCTTGGGATGGTTTTTAACAGGTAGAAATTAATTATTGAGAGGTGGGGTCCAATCAACTGGACACAGTCTAGGAATTCTTAGAGTCTCTAAAATGTGAGAAAAGTAGGTCTGTCAATCATTAAATTGAGTATGTGTGCCCTGCAGAAACTCTGACTCTACCACCTATGAGCTTCACTGACAGCTGAGACTGACAGATGGGCAGTGGGGTCAGCGAGCTGATGTCCCTAATAGCCTTCAGCCGAGAGACTACACAGGCACCCTTAGTTTTCTTTAAAAGCTTGCCCTAGAGCTGTCATCTATTCGTAATTCAGCTTTTTGCATATCCACTGTGTCTGCAGCACTTTTAGGCACCCTACTGTATGAGAGAAGGAATGTGCGCAATCTTAGTAGAGACAAGACAGATGAAACCAGGTTGGTGTGTGTGCAGGCTTCCCACTGGTGTCCACATCAGTGAGGACCAAGCTGCTTGCAGAGGGCTCAAGGATCTCTTTGATGGATTCACAAAATGGCTTGGTGGGGAGGGGTCTCTGTGGTCTGCATCACTCCAAGATTGACTTTGAGTGAAAAGGGGGTTCATGTTTTATACACATTGTCATATATACTATGCATGTTCTATAATTTAGTACGTTTTATCATTTAGTAGTTGTATGATGTTGGGAAAGTTACTTAAACTTTTTCTGCTTCCATTTCTTTTTTTTTTTAATTTATTTTATTAAGTCAAGTATACATAGATCGTGAATACATTCATGCATATGTGGAGTACAATGTGCTGGTATTTTTTTGTATACAATCTGATGTGGTTACATTAAATCAATCAACATAGCTTTCACCTCATTTACTTGATTATGGTGCCAAAACATCTATGTTCTACACTTAGCAGATTTGCCTTGTACCCTTGTCATATGCTCCATAGTTGTGATCCCACCTTTTACCCTCCCTCTGTCAAACCTTCCCCCTCCCCCCCCTCCCTTCCCACTCCATTTCTCTCCTTCATCCTGGGCTATAGTTGTGTTCTATCTTTCATAAGAAAGTGTGAGTAAATATAAGTAGGTTTCATAGAAGTCCTGAGTACATTGGATACTTCTTCCTCCATTCTTGAGATACTTTACTGGGGAGAATATGTTCTAGATCGCTCCATGTAAACATAAAATCTGCTTCCATTCCTTAACTGATGAAATGGTAAGATGGTTAGATCTATTTTTCTGGATCATCATGATTGTTTAATTAAATTAGATCTATTGATAACAAATTCAATTGCCTTACTTAAGTGCTTGACACCCAGACATGACAGAAAGAGGGTCACCTAACCACCCTGTCAATTCTACCATTAAGTTAAAAAAAAAAACCTCCTACTTACTTGATTTTGTCACAGTGTAGCACTGTCCCAAAAGAAGAGGGAGGGAAAGAGTAGAAAGAGGGAGAAGCAGTAAGGGAGGAAGAGAAAGAAAATATCAGACACAATAAGAGCCAGGTAGAGAAATATTCTGTGCTCACTCTGACAAGCCATTCATGGCCCACACAAAGGAAAGCAATGATGTAATAGATAATTATTTAGATAGTATCTGCTTAATCAGTCCCAAATGGTACTCAATTACTAGAGAATTAGAAATCCTTAATTATTGGTGTGGAATTTCAAAAGCAGGGCCTAGAAAATATGTAAATACTCCTGTTGGGTGCCCAGGTGGGACCCAGGCGTGCCAGGCTGCTGCCATCCACTCACCTGGGGAGACCCGGGCTGGTGTCTTCAGAGAGCAGCTGAGACAATTACGGGTTTGTGGAGGACGGCTGGAGATCCAGGACAAACAAGTGGAAACTAAGCTGGGCCTGAAGCAATAGTTGAGTAGTTCTGTCTTATCTGTGGCTTTTTTACTTTAAAAATAAAAAAATAAGAAAAAAGCAAATGCACAACCATAGCTCATGCTGAATGAATGAATGAGGTGGAGAAGCTTTTATTAATTTACCTAGTATTCTCTCTCTCTCATGTTGGCTCCATTTCACAAAACAGAGAAAATATTTGTCTAGAGGAAGGACTATCAATTATAATAAAGCAACACTTTGTGGTGGGCATTATTTTAAGTACTTGACATAATTCATGTAATCCTCAATAACCACCCTATGATATAAGTACAGCGTGCCCCCCATCAGTAGTTTTGGCTTTCTGAGGTTTCAGTTACCCACAGTTTGAAAATATTAAATGAAAAATTCCAGAAATAAACACTTAATAAGTTTTAAATGGCATATCTGCTGCTGTGAGCAGCATGATGGAATCTTACGTTGTCGCTCTTTTATCTTGCCTGGCAGAATCATCCTTGTGTCTAGTGGATATGCTGCCCGCCGGTTGTCACTTAGTGGTCATTTTGGTTCACAGATCAAAGAAACATAGCGTATAAAGTACCATGCAGGGCCTCAGGCATTCTCTGAGGTTCTTGGAATGTATGCCCCTGCGATTAAGGGGGGACTATTATATTGCTATTCCCATTTTAGGAAGTAAAAGGAGACAGGGGTGTAAAAGCCAGGTGGCTTGCTCAGGATGAGACAGTGGAGTGGTGGAGCTGAGAACCCCACCTAGCAGTCTGGTTCCAGAGTTCCTAGTGGGCAACACTTCCTCTCAAGTGTCTGCAGACCTCCCTGCGACACTGATGCAGGTGCAGTGAGGCAGGTGAGGGAGGTGGCATTTTCCTGGAGCAGCCCAAACATGAAAGAGGCACCTCTGGGGTCTGTCCCTGGCTGCTGACTGTGGTGTGGGCTTTGGGACTCTGTTCCCTGTCCCAGCTTATCCTTAGGCTTCTCCTTTGGGGTGTACTCCCCATTGACCTCTCAGTTTTTTCAAGAGTGTGATACTCCACGTATAACTTCTTTAGAGATTCACAAAATGGCCATATGTTTCCATTTTTGGATGATGTCTACAAAGACAAGGCAAGCAGAATTCTCCCTGCTCCACTCCCTCCACCACCCCCATCAAGAGAACAATGCCAGGAAGACTCCACTCCAGGGTCAAGGGATCCTATGGGCCAGTGTTTTTCAACCTTTTTTTTCAATCTCCTGGCACACTTGAACCTATGGTTAAACTTCCACACTTAAATTATGTTGATCAAAAAAAAGAGTAAAGAAAAGAATATACTTACCGTGCTTTGAACTTCTTTCAAAAATAATTTAATTAGTGATCTTTAAAAATTTTTCCCAGCACACCTAAGATCCTCTCATGGCATATCAGGTAAAAATCACTGTCACAGGAAGTTCAACTGCACCAGACACTGGTAGGCTGCCTCTTGAATGAACAAATGGAATCTTGACTAAACACTGGAAGTTCATCTGTGATATGAGACTAAAGATCTCTTACTAGGACAAGACACTTCTCCACTGGTTGGTTGTGCAGCTTTGGTAGGGTGAGGAAACAGTAGAAACTGAGGAAGCCATGCAGGGGATTCCTTGGGACCCTCTTCCCACCTAGCAGAAGTGTGCCCACTTCAAGGTAAACTCATATTCTGCTGTCTTATTTTCCACGTATGTTTGTGTATAGGCTACGTATTTTCCCCTGACTGGCAGCATGATAGAAAGTGGCTTGAATTATCAGCTGGGAGAACTAAGCAGTTCTGATCCTGTCCAACAAGCTGTGCAACTCTGGGTCTATCAGCTTCCCTCTCTGGGCCTCACTACACTCATTTGTAACACTTGGGAGTTGGAAGAGCTGTTTCCACCTAGGAAATAATTTAGCATCTCCTGGAGGTACCCTTTAGCATCCCCTGGTAACCAGCTCCTCCCAGACCCCAAGTTCAAGTGCTCCCTTCCTAGCCCAGTTGCCACCCTGATGCAGCCACCCATGAGAACTGCCTCTGCTTCCTTGTTGATATTTCAACACTTTTTCCTACCCCCTCACACCCTACCTTGCTGTGAGGGCCAAAGCCACAAGCAAGTAGGCATGTCCAAACCTTGGTTCTCACAGCACCACCAAGCAGACTGTTCTCAGAGGTGAGCCCCATCTTGACCCAGACTCCCAGCCCAGCTCACTTATCTGCAGACAGCTTTGCGCCTCCAGGCCCAGCACGAGACTCAGTTTCAACACAGTAGAGCAGATCTCAATCTCTGAGGCCCGCCCTGTCCGCGGGTGCTGCCTCCAGCACCTTGCTCACCCCTCTCAGAGACTTGGCTCATTGTCTAAAGGATGGAGGCACCCTTCACCCTCCTGAGTTTCTCTGGTGGCAGGCAAGAGTGGCGCAGCAGTATAGGGGGGGAATTGCACAAGCCTCCTCTGGACAGGCACTGAGAGCATTATTTTCCTGCTGATTTATTGGGCTGACAGAGTCCTGCCTTCAGTGAGAAAGCTTGGGAGCTCCTGACATCACTGTTCTTGAAAGCCAAAAGATGGTGACAGTGGCAGCACCACAGCAGGTCATGTGGGTTTAGAGCCTCAAGAGGTGTTTCCACATCACAGGTGACTCTGCAAACCCCAAGTACTCAAGTCCTCCTCGGGGGACACTCCACCTGTGGTCCTCCAAGAGGCAGACTACTATTTAGCAGATATTAAAGAGCAGCTCCCCCTGCCAAACTAACTCTACCAATTATCATAGTTTAAAGAACTGTGTCAAGGACTTTCCGTTCCTCAGTAGGGAAAAACTGTTAGTTCACATACATGACAGTTTGCAGAGTTTGCATTTGGACAACAGTGGAGCTTCATGACAATCTGAATTCATTAATTATGAGCATTAATAGAAACCAAAATGATCTCAGGAGGAGCAAATACACCACTCAGACTCCCCAGGCATCTAACGCTTTGATCCTATCCGAGGATTTACACTCAATTCTTTCCATATCTTCTCTCAGCCTATTGCCTGGACGTCCTTCAAGTTCTAGTTCAGCTTTCCCACCTCTGATGAGACCTTTCCTGGCCATCCTAGGCCTCTTGATCACACCTTTTCTGAGTATCTGAGCATGCAGAGCCACCCACGTAATTTGGCCCTCCACCACGCAATATTGTCTATTGTTCGCTAACTCCTTCTTATCTGTAAGCGTTATCTCCCTGAGGAATTTCCACAGCGAGGAAGCCTATCTTTTATGTCTTTTGGAGCCTGTCTTCCATTTATTCTTGGCACAGTGCTGATCACGAAGTTGGGCTTAATAAATACTTGCTTGATTGAGAAAGATAAGACATTGTCAACAGATAAAAAGAAGCCAGAGATAAGGCACCACTGTTCTAATCCGTGGAAGAGGCAGTCATGCTTACAATTGTCATCCAAGCTCCCTTCTTCCTCTGGCCTCCTTCTTGGGGCTGGTGATTAGTCCTGGCCAGTAGACTATGAGTGGCAGGGCCGAGTATCACTTGCTGTCCATGGGACTTCAAGCCACTGTGAGGTTGCCATGCCCTTCTCTCTCCTCAGACACTCACCCTGTTGCTGTGGTAACAGGATGAGATGGTGGGGTCTCTGGCAGCCTAGCCATATGGAGCAGCGTCCATAATGTGAAAGTTCTGGTGATTACACCAGAAATAAACTTTGATGTATCTATCAGTTTGTGAGGGCTGCCAGAACAAAATACCACAGACTGGGTGGCCTTGACAATGGAAATGTATTTCTCACAGTTCTGTAGGCTGAAAGTCCAAGGTCAAAGTGCCAGTAGGTTTGATTCTTTCTAAGGCCTTTCTCCTTAGTTTGCCGACTGCTTGGTGCATCCTCCCATGGTCTTGCTCTGTGTGTGCCTGTCCCTGGTGTTTTTCTCTGTTCTCATCTCTTCTTATAAGGACACGAGTCTGATTAAATTAGAACCTGCACCAATGGCCTTAATTTAATTATCTCTTTAAAGGACCTTTCTCCAGATATTGTCACATTCTGAGGTACTGGGGATTAGGACTTCAACATGTGGACTCTGGGGGAGCACAGTGCAATTTATAACAATATGGGTTCCCTGAGACACAGGGGTTTGTCTGTTATTTCATTAGAATGTAACCTGACTAATATGACTTCTATGCTTATTTTTCAGAAAGAAGGATGAGCTCCAAATTGGAAAGTAAAACACAGAAGACAAAGAGAAATAATTTTAGCCTCAATCTAGGCCCCCAAAGAACATCTCACTAGGTGTTTCTCAAAATGTGGACCAGGGACCACATGCATTACAATCACTTGAGATGTAAAAAGTGCAGAACCTGGACCCCACTCTAGACCTGCTGAGCCAGACTCACTAGGGGCAGCATGTGAGCCTTGGCGTCTTTAACGTACTCCCAGGCAATTCTTGTGTTTAAGTTTGAGAAGCTCTGATCCCACTACTTTGAATGAGATATTCTCTGACCAGTGGCTGCACATTAGAATCACGTGGATCCCTGCTTTATTCCTTGAGAACCACTTTTTAATTTTTTTGTAGAGACAGAGTTTCACTCTATCGCCCTCAGTAGAGTGCCGAGTTCACAGCAACCTCCAACTCCTGGGCTTAGGCGATTCTCTTGCCTCAGCCTCCCGTGTAGCTGGGACTACAGGTGCCTGCCACAACACCTGGCTATTTTTTTGTTGCAGTTCGACTGGGGTCAGGTTTGAACCCGCCACCCTCGGTATATGAGGCTGGCGCCCTACCCACTGAGCCGCAGGCACCGCCCCCAAGAACCACTTTTAACTGGTCTGGAAAAGGGCCCTGATATTTTATTGTTGATGTTATTGTTTTTGAAAGTTCGCTCTGATATTGTTCTTGCTGGGTTTTTTTACAGTTCCGTGATGCCTTCAGCTTCCCTGTGTTGGCCTAGACTGATTGTTTAAAGGCATTTTCAGTTCTTATTTCAGACGGTTAACTAAGAAGGAATTGTTCCAGGATTGAGACGTGAGCTGATATGAATGTAGAATGGCATCATGTCCTGACCTTCAGCAACAGGATGTCCTGAACTTAAACATGGATGACTTTCAGCAACAACAGAAAGAGGCTTAGGCATCTGTGGCTCATCCCCATTCAGAAGCTACCATGAACACACACAGCAAAGGCAGCACCACTGGAAGCTGTGTGGTCTTATCCAGATGATGCTGGTGCTCTGACATCAGCAACTTTCTCTTCACCAAATGAATGCTCTCTTTAGAATGGCCAGTTTTCATGAAAGAGTGTTTCTTGTCATTCTCTCCCAGTTTTGCTTCAGCTTCCTCATCTGTAAATGGGCTCACCAGCAGTTTCTGTCTCGGGGCTGTTTCTGTTGTGAGGATTTATTGGGCAAAAGCAAGTTTTGCATATGTGCACATGAGGATTCATTGTACACAAAAATTTTGACTTTTTATTTCACACAATTTTGACTTTTTATTTCACACAAGTGAGTTATTTCTTTTTTGGCTGTAGCCGTCATTGTTGATTGGCAGGCGCCGGCTGGATTTGAACCCGCCACCTTGGGTATACGTGGCTGGCGCCTTAGTCACTTGAGCCACAGTCACCGAGCTGTGAGTTATTTCTTATAGCATAAGCCACGGTCAGTGATCTCAGAATTCTTTGATTGTTAAATAAGCGTCTGTTGTCAGGACATAAACAAATGTCGTTTTTCTTTTCTTAGGTTTCATTCTAGTAACTATGGGCTGGTAAATTTGTTCTCTATAAATGTTAACATTTTAGAATCAATTTCTGAACAGTGACTACAAGGTAATGCTATAGGTTCAGTAGGAATAAGCCTTGCCAGGTAAAGGCCTCCTCCTAACATGGTTAGTTATTGAATTTGCCAACTGGTGATGTAATACATCTTGACAATTAGCAGGGCATTGGGCAAATTGGGGATTTTTGTTCGTTTGTTTGTTCTACCTCATCCTAGAGTCCTAAAGCTAGTGAGTTGCTCTTTTAAGGAGTGAGACTGTTGTGAATACTTTAAAAACATGTGCTTTTAGTTGAATTCCCCAATTATATCTTTTAAAAAATAAATGGATGGCTCTTTGAGCTTTCTATAATGATAGGCACTCTCAACTGTGTCTCAACTTGGAGCTCTCAGATACCCAGCATGGTACCTTAGTCAGTGCGATCACACTATAAATATTTATTAAATGAATGCTCCTTAAAAGAATAGTCATTGAACGAATGTTCCCGAGGGGTAGAATTGCAGTTAAGTCTCCTGCACCGCTCTCTTCTTGCCTCTGTGGTGTTCAGTAAGCTGACTGATAGCTTAGACAACAGTGACAAGTGATGAGTTCAAGTTCCAAATGTTCTCTACATGAACTCCAAGGGGTCTAAGAAGACCTCTTTTTGCTTAATAAACAAGGACATAAATGTATTTAGGGAAACCCAGGTTAGTAGCATTCTTGCAAAACTAATGTTCACTTGACAACAAAGTTAATTGAGCAAATAATGATGTTCTTAGCAACTGGAACACTTAAAAATTGTAGCATCCAACTGGGCATGGTGGCTCACTCCTGTAATCCTAGCACTCTGGGAGGCTGAGGCAGTTGGATTGCTTAATCTCAAGAGTGTAAGACCATCCTGAGCAAGTGCAAGACTCCATTTCTAGTAAAAATGGAAAAACTAGCTGGGGGTCCTGGCAGGTGCCTGTAGTCCCAGCTACTTGGAAAGCTGAGGCAAAAGGATCACCTGAGTCCAAGAATTTGAGGTTGCTGTGAGCCGTGATGATGTCATGGCACTCCACCCAGGATGATGGAGTGAAATTTTGTCTCAAAAAAAAAAAAAAAATTAGCATCTGTGAAGTTTTTTTTTGGTTTGTTTTTGTTTTTTGAGACGGAGCCTCAAGCTATCCCCCTTGGTAGAGTGCCATAGCATCACAGCTCATAGCAACCTCCAACTCCTGGGCTCAAGCAAGTCTCCTGTCTCCGCCTCCCAAGTAGCTGGGACCACAGGTGCCTGCCACAATGCCCAGCCATTTTTTGGTTGCAGCCATCATTGTCGTTTGGCGGGCCCGGGCTGGGGATTCGAACCCGCCACCTTAGGTGTATGTGGCTGGCACCTTAGCCCATTGAGCCACAGGCGCCGAGCCTAGCATCTGTGAAGTTATCAGATCATTGTTAAGTAACAATCTCTTGCTATTTGTCACCAGTAAGAACTTATTGGAGGGCTCTGCAATGAGATTCTCACCGTGGTGGGTTGAACTATGGCCCCTAAAAGAACATGTTCACCCAGAACCTGTGAATATGACCCTATTTGAAAAAAGAGTTTTTGCAGATGTAATTAAGTTAAGGTGAATAAAGTCAAGGGAAACCATCCTGGATTTAGTGACAGGTAACTTTATAGGAAGAAAGGGTGGCAACGTGAAGACAGAGGCAGGGATTAGAGGGATGCAGCTACAAGCCAAGGAAACCAAGAATTGCTGGAAACCACCAGGGCTTGGGAATGACAACAAAGGATCATCCCACAGAGCCTTTGGAGGGAGTAAGGCTCTGCCAACACCTTAATTTTGGACTTCTAGTCTCCAGAACTGTGAGATAATAAATTTCTGTTGTTGTAAGCCACCGGGTTTAGGGTAATTTGCAATGGCAACCCCAGGAAACTAACACACTCACCATCATCTTTAAGCAGAGGCATTAGTACATCAATGAGCACCACAAAGAAGGTGATCCAGTGAATTGCCTGAATAAGGAACATAGAATTGAGGCCTTGTGTATTTCAGAGGCTGTCAGGGAAAAGAGGGAAGGATTGTGATAGTGACTGGGGGTTGTTCCTAGCCAGCCTCAAAACACTCTTGTCCACCTGCTGCTTCATTCATTCCTTTCTTAAGAAATACTTCCTGCCCCTTCTAAGACTAAAACTCCTGTCATGGAGCTCATGATCTAGTGGGAGAAGTTCACCAAAAGCAAGTAATTGAAGAACAAAACAAAAGCCAGAATTTTTTTTATTGTTGTTCTTAATGCCTAACTGAGAGGACAATTTAAACCGCCAACAGCACCCCAAGAAAGGCTTTTGACTAGAGGCTTCAGGGTGAGGTAGAAGAGACCCTTATTTCACCCTCGAGGAAAGCAAAAGTCAAGGACCCCATGAGAAACTTGGGTGGTAGAATCATAAAACATTACTATCCAACTGGTAGTAATTTACCCTACCTAAAGACAAAATACCTATGAGGAACTGAAATGTCTCTTGATGGCTACTTTCTAAAGACAGACCTTTAAAGACTATGATAAGCAGAGAAAGCATTTCCAATTTTTTTTTTTTTTGAGACAGAGTCTCACTATGTCACCCTTGATAGAGTGCCGTAGCATCACAGCTCACAGCAACCTTCAACTCTTGGGCTTGAGCAATTCTCTTACCTCAGCCTCCCAAGTAGCTGGGACTATAGGCACCTGCCACAACACCCAGCTATTTTTTGGTTGCAGTTGTCATTGTTATTTAGCAGGCCCAGGCCGGGCTGGAACCCGCCAGCCTCTGTGTATGTGGCTGGTGCCCTACTCACTGAGCTACGAGCGCCAAACCAGCATTTCCAATTTTATGAAGGGAATTAAGAGGAAAACGATAGGTTTCCCTTGTAAACAGAATCCATTACATGTAAGCTTTACCAGAATCCAGCTCTTCTGCAAAGTAAAACATACCACCAATTATGAATGTACCTGTATTTGTAATGAAGCCAGGAAATTCCAACACCACATCTATTTATCTAAAACTGATTTTTAGGTTCTATAGTGGCAGACACAGACTACAGTCCTTGGTTATGTTAATTTCATTTGTTATTGTTGACTTTCCTTTTAATCCAATGAACATTGTTATAAAGCTAAGTTCCCAAGAAGGTTGTTATTTAAAGTTGTGTCATGTGTAAGATCAAAGGAACAGTACAAAAAGGTAAGGCCTTCTTTTGTCCTGGGAGAAAATCTGTTTAGGAGCAGTGTAAGTCAACAGAATAGCGGTGCAAAGGCAACAAGGGCCAGAGGATCCCTTCTTCCCGAAATGGTGGGCAGAGAGGAGCAATCCAGAAGCCGCTGGCCTGAGATCTTGCATGGAAACCACATCCAGGGCTGTGGATTTACCTGAACAAATAGACGGAGGCCTTCCAAAGCTGCAGTCTAAATGCTGTTTACACTGTAAATAAGAAAGACACAAACAGCTCTCTGAGGAGCTACTGTCACATTTGGGCTGCCTCGTGGGAACAGAGGTGGTTGGGGAGGCTCAGCTGGCTGGGAATGCTAAGATCTGCTCTCCTGGTAAAACCGGGAGATGCAACTGATAAGAGATCTGGAACCGAACATTCTCTGCACTCTCTGGAAACAACACAGGGGCTGAGTTCCCTCCCCTGTTACCAAGCAGGAATCAGAGAGCTCCTCCAGCAGCCCAGCCTGGGGCTGAAGTCGCTACACTCTCCCTCGCCACTGTGGTTGGGCCCTTGTTCTGTAAAGTCCCTGATACCAGCATCTAGGACGGGTTAGTGTGAGGACAGGGTCAATACGAAATGAGCATCCGACGTGCTAAGATGCTCCCCAGGGAAGGTGAGCTGGGTCCCAGCCTGCGTTCCCTGCCCGTCCTCCTGTAGCCAGACCAGTCTCCTGCCGCTTCCACTGCACTTGGCTTGTGTTTCTCTTTACCTGCCAGTCAAACCAGGAAGCCCATCTCTGATTTCTCCTCCTTCACGAAATCTCCTGTGAACCAACTGCGTGGGGTGCGTTTTGTTCCTCCTTTGATTACTCACTGAATTCATTGTGTGGAAGTATATTTGTCAAACTGTGTTCTACGGTGCCCTGGGAACTGCATCAAGTTCCCAAGGTGCTTTGAATTATTTCCAGTTTTCTCCCCCCAAATGTTAAACCTGTCAGGCACCATGCAAACTTCAAACTTGAGGTGGTGCACAGTTTCAGCATTAGATTGCACCACATTCCTTCGGATGTGTTTTTGCAAGTGCTGTGATTTAAAAAAAAAAAAAAAGTTCCATGTGAAGATCAATATGATACAGTCTGTGTCCCACCTGATTCGAAGGGCTGAGAAGTTGTGCAGTGCCCAGAAAGTCATCGTAATTACTACGTAATGAAATACAACTGTTTTTTCCTTCAATCATGCGTGCATCATTTTCTCAAATGGCTACTAAGATTTTAAGTCATAAATAGTTATTAAGTCATTTGGACCTAATTACTTAATTGCTTAATAAATGGAGGTGCTGGTATTTCTTTTGGCCTAGGGACACCGTGAAAAAATTACTAAGACACTAAGTGTTCCATGACCAGAGAAAGTTGGGAGCCTCTGATCTAGAACACACATTTGACATATGGCACAAGGCAGGAGAAAAACTGACCAGCAGGTGGACCCCAGCTTAAGTGGAAGAGAACCAAAGCAAGAGGAAGGCCAGGAGGTGTCCATAAATAAAATTAACTTTAATTAACTAAGTGGTTAGAAGTTTGTATCCCTTTCACCCAAAGGCACGTCACCACTCCTCTGCACAGAAGCTTTTGAACAGCATACGTTGCTTCTCACTTCATAATGAGGGGTGTATTTTAAGTAAACTTGTTTTATTACTATTAATAGATGTTTTAAATTTAGTACTAATGAGGGGATGAAAAGTTATTTCCATTTGTTTGTTTGTTTGTTATGTTTTGTTTTGTTTCTGATGCTTTATATGTTTTCCATGCCTAAAACACTCAACTGTGCTATTCAAACAAAGCACCAGTTCATCCACTGTTGATAGCTAGATGTAAAGATGAACTTGGGAAGGATCTTCTCCCTCTGAATCTGCCAGCTCCTGGTGGCCGGGGAAGGTGCTGTGTTTCTAGGGTCTTGTACGCTAAATGACTCTGGGTTTTTGATTAATTGATGGGAGTCACGAATGGAGGAAACCTTGAGAATGTAACAGTGGTTTAGAATTTAGATCATCTTATGCTGGCACCTAAGTTTTGCCAACACTTTCATAGGATTAATGGGTGGCAACTCAGCCTCTCTGAACTCAGTCTCTTCACAGCGTTGATGTGAGGTTAAATAAGGTTGTATGACAGGACGGCGCACTAAATTAACACTCAGTGAAGTCCACGTGAAATCAAAAGACAATCAAACACGCTCTTTCTTCAGATTGTCCCTTTCTTTTGTCCCTTCCTTCTCCAGGGGTTGTTACTACCCACGAGGGATTCAAATATCCTGGTTTGCCCTCCTGATGCTGCATTTTTTTGACTTCTATTTGTCAACCTGCCCTCTAATTGGTGGCGTGCTGGCTTTTGCATTTGTGTGCTTGGTGCCTTTTGGTCTGGGCCCTCCCCTATAGGCCCTCAGCCTGCCCTTGCCAGGTGTGACAGCTGCCGTGGTGAGGATTCAGTGGAGATTGAGAAGGGTGCGGCTGTGACCACATCTGCAAAGTTCAAACCTGGGGATCCCTCCAAAAAACAAACAAAAAAACCCAACAAATTTAGAATCAAGCAGTGGTTATATGGCCAACTCTGGTCTTAAATTCTGGCTCCACCATCAACGGCTGTATAGCTCTAAGCGAATTACTTAGTGTATCTGAGCTTCAATTTCCTCATCTATAAGATAAGAATAAGGGTGGCTGTTGAGCATTAAATGTAATACACAAAAGTGCTTAGAAGTATGTCAGCCACCATGGAGGTGATCAGTCATCGGTGATTGTCATCTGTCAAGGGCCTGGCTTTAAGCCCGTGCCATCATCTGCCAGTTGTGTGACTATGATCAAGTCCTTTAACCTCTCCTGGCTCCAGATTTCTTATCCACAGAGTGTTGGCAGCACCTACCTACTTCCTTCACCATGGCACTGTGGTGAAAACTACAACGGGGCTTTGTAAATTGGAAAGTTCTGTGCAAACATAGACTTTAATTTGTTATTAGTGACTTCTTTTATTATGGTCAATGGAGGCCTAGAACCCAGGGTAAGTAGCAAATACATATTTATTGAATTAAATAATTTACCAGTTAGTGAGTGTCAATAAAGGCCTCTTTTCCTGAGGGAGGCTGCTGATTGCTGACCCCGGGTGCTCAGGCCCGGCCCAGGCATCCAGCCGCCAGTCTCACCAGTGCACCCAGGGAGATGCGGTGCTTGGATCCTCCCTGGGCCCAGGAACAAGTCCAGAGCCTGGTTTTCCCTCTCTCCTTTCCTCAATTAGGAGAACAGTCAGGCACTGTCAGTTCTTATTCAGGTCCCAACAAGCCCTGGGTTGCCCTGGAGGGAGAAGGAGAAGAGAGGAGACAGAGGAAACTCTCCCTGTAAAACTTGGCTTTCACTGAATAGCTTCCAGTTGCCTTGAAATCTAATCTTCTTTTGAACTCAAATTTGCCAGTCAGTCATATTCTTGGAAGGTGATGAGCTCCAGCCCCGTCCTGATGGATGGGACTGATAATACCTTTCCAAGAACCCCACTCCTGGGGTGGCAGGAACTGTCTGCCTGCTAATGTTTCCTCTCACCTATTCAGAGAGATTGGAGCATGTGTGTGTGTGTGGGGGGGTGTTTTATCTCTTAGGGACCCCACAGATATTCTGCTATCTGGGCTTAGGAGAAAAAGTAGCCCTCTTTCTACCTGCTGACCCATGAATACTTTGGCATCCTCTTTCATGGGCCTTACTGAATTCCCGAATGCCTGGTTTCTCTACTCCTGTCAACAAAATTTCACCTCAGACTGACCCTCACTAACTCATAAATTATTTACTTATTTATTTTTGAGACAGAGTCTCAAATTGTCACCCTGGGTAGAGTGCCGAGGCATCACAGCTCACAGCAACCTCAAACTCTTGGGCTTAAGCAATTCTCTTGCCTTAGCCTCCCAAGTAGCTGGGATGTTAGCCACTGAGCTACAGGCACCAAGCCTCATAAATTATTTAATTCAATAAATATATATTTGCTACTTACCCTAGGTTCTAGGCATGGGCAGTGAGCAAAATGAGAGTGAGATAGGTACACATCAGCTCTCACTACCTGAGAGAGTCAACAATGGAGTCAGCCAAAGAGACAAAGCGTAGGGACTTCCAGTCAGCTGGTCTGGGCTTGAGAAAGAGCCCTGACATATAAAAAGGCATGGTTTTGGACAAACCCCTTTGTTTCCATAAACTTTCATTTCCACATCCCATATGTGTTGTCTTAGCTCCCGATGCTGAAACTAATTACTATAGATTGGGTAGCTTAGACAAGAAACATTTGTTTCTCACAGCTCCAGCGGCTGGAAGCCTGGAATCAGGGTGCTGGTGTGGTCAGGTTCTTCCCTGGGCTCGCAGACTGCCAGCTTCTCAGTGTGTTCTCCCATGGAGGAAACGGGTAGGACAGCTCTCTGCAGCCTCTTTTGAAAGAGCACTAATCCCATTCATAAGGACTCCACCCTCATGACCTACCTACCACATGCTCAAACCCCCATAATTTTGGGGGTTTGAGCATGTGTATTTGGGGTGCACACAGGCATTTAGTCTATAGCAGACAGGGTATGACCTGCTCATCAGTGGTCGTTGCAAAAAAAAAAGAAAATACATTTTTTTCTGCAACATTCCATGCAAATTGACCCAGTAGAGATCAACTGTGCAACTTTTTCTTCAGTTACATAAGGAACAAGTATTGAACACCTACCGTGTACTTGGAATACACAGATAAATAAAACACAGTCCTTGCCTCCTAGTAGAGGAGGTACGCACAGTAGCAGTTGTTTTATAAAGCCATGTGGTAAAAGAAATAATACAGCCACACCAGGAAACTATGGGAAAATTGAGGAGGGAAACGTTCCTGGTAAGAAGCGCTGTGAACTGAAGAATGGGAGCCAACTACAGCATAGTTCTGTGGCTCTAAGGCATCAAATATTGACAAATAGCGATAAGAGAACAAATGTCTGCAGGGCCTCACTTTGTGGAAGGCCTTATCTGCCATGGCAGTAGGGTTGGAGTTTATTCTCTACACAATGGGGTAACACTGAAAGGTTTTGAGGAGATCATAATGGCATCAGCTCTGTGTTTTAGTTAATGGCAGTTGTGTGAAGGATTGATTGCACAGGTGACGGCAGAGGTCATGAGACAATGTCACCATACACCACAAGCAAATGTGGAGGAGAGGGGTCAGGATGCCTTTTTGAGATATTTAGGACATGGAATTAAGGTGCTTGGGAATTGGATGTAGAGCAACTGGGATCAGGAGAGGAAGGGGGTCCCAGGCTTCTAGACTGAGCTGCTAGCTGGAAAGTAGCATGGAGAATCAGAAAGGAGAGGATTCGAAGGAGAGGTGCAGGTTTAAGGTGCATGCTGGGTTTCCAGGTGGAGATGTCTCACAGCCAACTGAACACAGGCAGTCCCTGTTTTGCATGGTTCTGATACACAAATTTCAGCTGCCAGGATAAATTATGAGCACTAGTCCCCCGACAGTACAGTTCGGCTTCTAGTGACCACACACTTTCACTGTGAATAGTTGCTGCATCTAAGCACCCACTTTGCTGCTAGCCCTTCAGTCCACAGACCCACTATATAAATAACACATGCCTCATGATCTATGGCAAATCAGGTCATACAATTAAAAATGTATCAAGATTCAAATAATAGAGAAACCCAGAGTACAGCTCCAAGTCAGACTCACACCTGTCTGCCCCTCAAACCCCTCACCTAGAAGGAAGGGCTTCCTGGAAGAATTGAGACTCCAAGCCAAGTCCTCAAACACAATGCTAGAGAACTGTGACATCTCTTGATGTTAAAAGCGAAAGCTGGAAATTTGCCAGGCTAGCTTGGAAGAGATTTTCCTATTTTGTACTAACAATGTGATTCCTATCATACCAGACCTGGAAACCACGCCCAACACTCCCAGATCATGAGAAAACAGAAATGATAGAAGACAAAAATCATGGTTCTTTTCTTCTGCACTCCAGTGAGTGTCTGGTAGCTCTTTGTGGACTAAGAAAAGGGGAGAGGAGAAAGAGCAGGGCTGGGATAAAGGGCACGAACACTACTAGCCTTGGAGCCTCCGTTTCTTCCTCTGAACAATGAGGCTGTTGAGCAACTGGTTGCAAAGCCTGAAAGACAAAATGTGTGTGAGAGAACGTTTTCAACTGTGGGAGACTGTTGAGGGTTAGACTGAAATGAAAATAGCTGGAAAAGGGAGAGAAATAGTAAAGAATGTGGGATCCTGGTTTCTCACCTCCGGAACAATAACAACAGCTACAAAAAAGTTTGAGCTTCTACTGCACACTAGGCACTGTGCCGTAATTACTAGGTTCCATCTGTTTTGTGCTCAGAGCAGATGACTTGACCTTTACAGGGGTTATCTCTTTCAGCTCTCTAAGAATTAACAACCCAGCCATTACCCGTAAGTAGCACCTTTCTGGGAATGAATTTATTAGCATCCAGAGAACAGAGCTTTTAGCTTTGGAGGGGAAGAGAAAGCTTCACGGGAGGGGCTGCTCCTGGGAAGCCCAACATAGGACACCTGCAGGGCCAGGAAAGACAGGAAGAGGGAAGCCCTGGGCTCCATCAAATCTGGGTCAAGGCTCAAAGTCCTCACTGACCGACCATCTCTGTGATGCGAGGCAGATAAGTCACTTTATCTCTAGGGACCTTAATTTTCAGGAATACCAGAATTTTCTTTTTTTCTCTCTCTCTCTTTTCTTTCTTTTCCTTTTCTTTTCCTCTTTCCTTCCCTTTCCTTCCCCTTCCTTCCCTCCTTCTTTCTTTCTTTTCTCTCTTCCTTTCTTTCCTTCTTTCTTTCAACAAAGTCTCACTCTGTTGCCCAGGCTAGAGTGCAGTGGCATCATCTACCTCACAGAAACCTCAAATTCCTAGACTCAAGTGGTCCTCCTGTCTCAGCCTCCTAAGTACCTGGGACTATAGGCACCTGCCATAATGTCTAACTTATTTTTCTATTTTTTAAGTAGATACGGGGTCTCACTTTTGCTCAGGGTGGTCTCAAACTCCTGAGATCAAGTAATCTTGTACCTGGGTCGCCCAGAGTGCTAGGATTACAGGCATGAGCCACCAAGCCAGGCCCAGAACACCAGAATGTTAATAGTATTCATCTTATATTGATGCTGTGAGGCTTAAATTCAACAATGCACATGCCACTGCAGGAAATGATAGCCACTAGCCAGTCCAAAGAGGCTGGTGAGCCTGTCCCCTCCCACCACTGAAGAGACTTCATCAGCCAACATCAAGAAAAGAACCTAATTTTAGGGACTGCCTCCTGGGGGCTCCTTGTCAGACCAAGCCCAGCGCCATGACAGACTGTCTCCATTCTGAGTCTTTCCTGCCTCAGTTACAGGATGATCCAAGCTGTTCTCAATGTAGCATTCTGGGCTGAGAATCATAAAAGACAGCCAGGGCTAGTCCAGGCAACTCTGGGCTTGGTCTAGGTTCTCTACTGCTTTTCCCCTCTCCCTCCCACCTCCCGTTCATTCTTTCCATCCTCCTTGCTTCCCCCCTCTCTCTCACTTTCACATTCTTTCCTCCCCCTCCTTTCCCCATTTCTCTCTTCTTTCTTCTAAAAAATATTCATTGAACACCTACTATAAACCTACGAGGGCTGGAGATGTAGCAGTGAACAAAATAATGTCCCTCTCCTCAAGAGGTTAAAGTTCTAGCTGAGGGAGAGAGACAGAGAAGCAAAGTATGTGTGGATAAGACCTAGGGAGAACAATTAGAGAGATTTGGGGGGAAGAATTCACTGAAACAGTGATGAATAAGCAGAAGCCTATTGTGGGATGGATGTTATCGGTGCCAGCAGCAAGCTGGCCGCTGCCAACATCTAAGTATACCCGCCCATTCTATGTGTGGGTACAGCATGGTGTTCAGTGCGTACATCGTCACAGAGGCAAATGCACACACATGCAAGGGTGTCTTGGTAAGCTTGGTCCCCGACATCTTGATATGAAAGCACCCTTGATCCTGTGACTGTCCTCCAGCTGGCTTGCAATACCAATTCCTCCCCTCCCCCACTGCAGCCTGGACAGTCCCCCCTCTTCCTGCTCATGACTGCATTCCTACTGGGGGGTGGACCCCCCCTGCCATTCTCACTGACACTGTGCAGGCTGGGGGCTGTGAGGGTTTGTCCAGGTGGCTGCAAGCAGGAAAGGTGATCTCCGGGGTCATTTCTCCTGCCTTCCCTCACAGCCACTGCACTGCCAGGGGCCCCGTGACACATCCACACCCACTGCTCATTTTCTGCGTTCTCACTCCCAAGTCTCCTTCTCAGCTCCTGGCTAAACAGCTTGCGAGATGCACTATACCTGGCTTTATTCCCCTCAGGAGAATCAGCCATAGCTTCATAATCACCACCATCTGGAGTCAGAGGACGAGAAGTGGGAAGGGAGACAGGGAGAAGGAAGGTGGAGGGAGGGAAAGAAAATGGAAGAGCTGGGGGGGGTGGTTCACCCTCAGAAGTGTCAACTTTGTAACTGGCCACAACAAGCTTTGAAAACTCTCAAAGCACTGGGGTTTTGCTTTAGGGAACCAGGTAGACCATCCTTTAAGGCCTCCTGCCATCTGTTTTGCAGTAAAACAGGAGCAGTGAAAACTTGTCAGGAGCAACAGGTGGCAGAGGGGAAGGGGAGGACAGAGGATGAGGCTGGAGCCGACTGGGGTGGGGGTTGAAGGAACAGAGGAAGATGCTCCAGGGGCATCACCAACAGAAGCCCCAAATCCCCAGCTCATTCGTGGGCCCTCTCTGGCTCCAGCCTATGGAGGCTTGCCAGGGACCACGGGCCCCCAGCGGTGCCTGGTGGGGAGGCAGGCAGCACAGCGGTGAGACCCGAGATGCTCCTGTGGTCTGGCCACCTCAGCCCTGGCGAGCCCACTGCCCACAGACGTCCTCATGCATCCGAGGGCTGCTGGGTCTCCGACGAGCAGAGGAAGAACTGCCAAACTCATTTCTGCTCTGAAGTCAAAGAAAACCTAGTATAAACACAGTGGGCTCTTTGAATTATCCACATGAAATGTTTAACATGTTTAGCCTGGAGCAGATGAGATTTAATAAGGGGATGTTCCCATGGTGATTTTGCTAGGAACTGAGATAATCAGCTAACACTCACTGAGTATACCTGGTATTGTATCAGCCACCGGGCTCCAGGCACCTTGCCACACACTCTTCTCCCTGAAATCCCTCTTGGGACCCCCCACCCTGACACACCTCCCAACTACCACCACCACCACCACCAGCAATGTGAAGAGACTTCTCTGAGGTTCAGCAGCACTACGTTACTGACTCAAAGTCACACAACTAGTGGTAGTCAGAATACAAAATGGAACTGGCTGACTCCAAAACCTGAAATCTCTGTGGCTGAGCTATCCAACTTCTACTTAAACTTAAGACTTAACTAGACAAATGAATTCCGTCCTTTTAGTGCTGGCTTATAGAAGGACAACTTGAGTCCTCTACCATTCAGTTGGTTTCTCCTGAAATCTAAGTAATCTTGCAAGATTTAGGAGCTTCCAGAGGTAATTCAAAGCTATTTACAGTCCCATTTAGGGGTAAGTAAGCACGTAATTCCATAGAAATACTTTTAGATATTTTATGTGCTTTGTTTTTAAATTATAACTTATTATAGAAACATGCCAAGATTGGTACAAATCAAATAAGTAAAAAGAATTCACCCTCAATTTCACCTTTCCGATTAATTTGCTCAGACATTCATGGGGAAACCACTTGAAGACACTTACATAGATTGCCAGAAACAAAATATGGCAAACTATTTGAAAGCTTCTAACAAGAACTTTTCAAAAACAGAAGATTAGAGGACATATATGTTTCCACCCAACAAAAAAATTTTCAGGAAAAAGAGACAGCTACATTGAATCACTGTGACAATGTTAAAAGCATTTCCCTAAATATAGTAGAACCTCCATAGATGACTAGCTCCCTACATTGAGCACCTCCTAAGGTGACCCAAATTTCATAGACCAGACATGTATCACATGCACTCACTGGAAGACTGACCTCTCTATATTGACCACTTCTGTAAGTTGTATCTTGACCACTTAGACTGTGACACACAATATTAATTTACCCTGTATAACCTGACCAGTTGAGTCCTCTCTATACCAAGGGGTAGTAGGTATGGGCTTTGCCTCTTAATTGTATTTTTTGTTCTTTTTTGAGACAGTCTCACTATGTTGCCCTCTGTAGAGTGCTGTGGCATCACAGGTCACAGCAACCTGGAACTCTTGGGCTTAAGCGATTCTCTTGCCTCAGCCTCCCAAGTAGCTAGGATTACAGGCGCCCACCACAATGCCCAGCTATTTTTTTGTTGTAGTTGTCACTACTGTTCGGCAGTCCCGTGTCAGGTTCAAACCTGCCAGGCTCGGTGTATGTGGCCGGCACCCTAACCACTGAGCTTCGGCACTAAGCCAATTGTATTATTTTTTTCTTTAGTATAAATTCTTTTTTCATGTTTTATTATTAACTCATGTGGGATTAGGCCTAGCGTCCCATTGTTTATTCCATGTTTCAGAACATTTTTTCAATGAGAAGGGCTGGTTAAATTGTAGGTACATCCTATCAATACCGAAAAATGTTATAGTTAATCCAGATATGATGGCCCGAAGGAGAGAACTCAAAGAGCTGTCATTGAAGGAACAGGTTGGTCTTCTACATTTTCTGGAAAGCAGTAGCTAAAGAAATACGGTGGATCATTTTGGTGAAGCAAGGCCACAGTTAGCCACACCCAAAATTATGAACATGAGTACTTGGAAAGATATGGTAAGGAAAGTGGAGACCTACCACAGAAAAGGAGGAAAAATTCTCTCGATGAAGTCAACGAAGCCATATTAGCTGGTTCGAAAAAATGAGGGCAGTTAACACCCAAATCTCCTGGCTAATGATCCAAGAAGTTGTTAAAAAATTCGCGCAGGTTAGGACAAACTAGGATGGACAGAAAAAAAAGAGAGAGAAAAAAAATTGCACAGGAATTTAGGGTGGCAGATTTCCAAGTATCAAGCAGTTTAGATTGAGAAATTTATACTGCAACATGGGATCTCCCAGAAAGTTTTATGTGGTGAATCCAATGAAGTTCCAGTAGAAGTTGCAGAAGAGTTCTTGAAAAAGTTCCTAGACTCCTCCAGAGGCTTCAAAGATGACACCATCTTTAACACTGACGAGAGTGAACTCTTTCAAGGCAACGCCTGAAGGGAGCCTCATCATGAAGGGTGACAAATGTAAGAGCAGAGAAATTTTCATGGCTCTGCTTTGAGTTAGCACAACCAGAGAGAAACTAAAAGCCCTTGGTGATTGGCAAATCAATGTGCCTAAAAAATGGGCATGGCTCAGCTCGGTGCCTGTAGCTCAGTGGCTAGGGCGCCAGCCACATACACCAGAGCTGGTGGGTTTGAATCCAGCCTGGGCCTGCCAAACAACAATGGCAACTACAGTCAAAAAATAGCGGAGTGTTGTGGCGGGAACCTGTAGTCCCAGCTACTTGGGAGGCTGAGGCAAGAGAATCGCTTCAGTCCAAGAGTTTGAGTTTGCTGTGAGCTGTGACACCATAGCACTCTATCAAGGGTCACAGAGTGAGACTTTGTCTAAAAAAAAAAAAAAAGAGCATGGCTATATGACAATAAAACTTTATTTATAAACATTGAAATTTTGTACAATTTTTATATGTCACAGAATATTATTCTTTTTTTTTTTTCAACCATTAAAAAATGTAAAAACCATCGTTAGCTCACACACTGTACAAAAACAGGGGGCAGGTGAGATTTGGCCCATGGGTTGAAATTTGCTGACTTGGGGTCTAAAGTAAGGAGAGAAGCTTAAACCACCAAAAGAATCTTCTATCTGCCCTCCACCTCACTTTCTTCTCCTCTCCCTGGCCCCTTCTTTCATGCCATAATGTTCAGAATTTATTCCGGAGCAAACATTTCTACTGTCCTTCTTAGCTCCTGCTCTTTCTACCATGCATGTCTTAACAAATACAGTAGGACCTCTGTAAGTTGACCAACAAAGGACTGTGACAAACTGGTCAACATATGCAGATGGTCAACATAAGGAACTAGACCTTCTGTACTGATACGTGCATATGGTGCGTGTCTGGTCTATGAAAATTAGGTCAGTTAAGAAGATGGCCATTCGACTATGGAGGTTTTGCTGTACTTGCACTTGTGTTAGCATTCAAGAAATGTTAGCCACACACTCGCATCTCTGTAGCAGAAGAATTAAGAGAAAACCTACAACGTTCCCTTCTCTGTAAGGCTCCAAAATGTAAGGTCGGCAGAGGAGTGGGTGGTTCTTTTTTATTGTTGCTATCATCCTGTGGACACAAATTTATTAGAAGTTGCAGGTTGGGAGGAAGGGATAGGAGTGGCACTGCCATCCTGGGACCCATAAGACAGGAGGCCAGAGGTGGGGGTCAGTGGTCATCAGCCAGTTGGTAGACTATTCTTCCCTCTGTGAGGGATCAGCACCTGGGGCGTGGTGAAGTTTCTGGGAAGATGTAGAAGGTGTAGGTGCTTGGCTTTAGCTGTATCTGAGGGTGCAAAATGATGAGAACTCCCCACCCCAGGGGTTTTTGACTCCTGAGACATAATTTTGGGAAGGAGGTCAGGGCTGGGCACTTGGATAATGCAGACAAAGGATGGTGGTGGCTGTGGTGCTAGGATGAGCTGCAGAGGGAACAGTGGGGTAGTAAAAGGCCAGGGCCTCAGGGGAAGTGGTCTCGGACCTGTGGACTGCCCCTCTGAACCCAGCCATGGTAGAGGCACTGCTCCCAAGTCCAAGCCGATTGAGATGGCTCCATGACCATGACCTCCTCACAGCACTGGCAGCTCCCCACTGCCTGGAAGCTCATCTGTGCCCCCAGCTTGTCCCTCTGGTGCAGGAATTTTGCCACCTGAAGGTACCAATCTTCTCCCAGGGCCCATGGGAAAATCTCACCTTTGG
>CAUYQV010165758.1:0-14903 GCA_963574575.1 Galagoides demidoff | reverse complement strand
GCTTGAGCCCGGGAGTTGGAAGTTGCCATGAGCTGCGATGCCATGGCACTCTACCCAGGGGGATAGCTTGAGGTTCCGTCTCAAAAAACAAAAAACAAAAAACAGCACAGAGAACCGTTCAGAATTCATCCCCAATGGCTTCAGGGATGATTTAAAACAGCAGCCTTCTTGAGGCACTCTGATAGAAGTTGGAGTGCTCATCCCTGGGATTAAGATAAACAGTATGAGCCATTCAGCCACTTGAAGCCCTTAGAGACTGTGATAAAAACAACTAATAAGAATATAAACATAAGAATGGGCCACTGGCTCGGCGCCTGTAGCTCAAGTGGCTAAGGCGCCAGCCACATACACCAGACCTGGAGGGTTCATATCCAGCCTGGGCTTACCAAACAACAATGACGACTACAACCAAAAAATAGCCAGGCGTGGCGAGTGCCCTAGTCCTAGCTACTTGGGAGGCTGAGGCAAGAGAATCACCTAAGCCCAGGAGTTTGAGGTTGCTGTGAGCTGTGATGCCACAGCACTCTACCCAGGGTGACAGCTTGAGGCTCTGTCTCAAAAAAAAAAAAAAGAATGTGCCACAACTACAAAGAACGTTTATTTTTTAAAGCTCTTCAACAATTTTTGCCCCCAGCTTCAAATTGTCTCTGAAAAGGACAAGCTATTCTTTCCCCCATTTTGCAGATAAGGAAACTAATGCTTAAAGAGCTTCTTGATATCATAAGCTAGTTAGGGTAGAAGAATGAATAGAAATACAACGTTTTCCCATTTATTTATTTATTTATTTATTTTGAGACAGAGTCTATGTCGCCCTCTGTACGGTGCAGTGGCATCACAGCTCACAGCAATCTCCAACTCTTGGGCTTAAGCGATTCTCTTGCCTCAACCTCCCACGTAGCTAGGGATACAGGCACCTGCCACAACACCCGGCTAGTTTGTTGTTGCAGTTGTCGTTGTTTAGCTGGCCCAGGCCTGGTTTGAACCCACCAGCCTGGGTGTATGTGGCCGGTGCCCTATCCACTGAGGTACATTCGGGAGCCGTTCCCCTTTTTCCTTTTAAAGTGTCTCTGGAAATTAATTCATTTACGCAGCCAGTTTTTATTGAGCACCTACAAAAGCCAGGCACTGTGCCAGGCCCTGGTGTAAATGTGAAGACAGAGACATAGGCCAGCTCTGTCTCGGAGAAACAAATCTAGAAATGCAGGAACCACACCACGAGGGAAGAGAAGGTGGAGACCCCTAAGCTCTAGGATTCTCTAAGTTTGTGATTTTATTCAAGCCCCTGAGCTACATGAATGTCAGGATTCTTTCCAATTGGAGAACTCTGGAATTCCCACACGGCCTCTACAAACAGCATTAGCGACTGTGGGGGAGCAGGAGAGGCTCTGCTTTTCCCTCACCCCGCAGCCGTCTGTGCAGCAGGCTCGCCCTCTTGGAGCTCAGGGCTCTGACCATCTTCATGCTGCAGAGAGGCAGCTCTCACAACCCCAGCTGTGCACTTCGGAGTGTGCAACTGTTATCAAATGCCCTGGTGACACGGAGAAGAACAATGCTTCAGAGGTTAATGAAGTCATGGGAACCTCCACTGCTCAATCCCGGCCTCAGCCGTTGCTGTCATTTGTCGGCATCTGGGCCGGCTTGTTTGCCTTAGCGGGGCTGCAGCAGCAATGTTTGGTGGGTCCCAACAGGACTGCTCCAACTGTACTCATTCTGTAGCCAGCGAAGGGAGAAGGACACCTGGGCAAGATACTTTTTCCAGAGACTTAAAGCCCTGAAATGGAGGGTGTATACCAAGAGGAGAAGTAATGGGCTTGCACAAATCTGGACCTTGTGTATCAGTTACCAGGAAAGGTGAATAAAAACCCTTACCACTTACTGTAGAAACACTGAGGCTGGGCAGTAATTCTGATTTTTGTAGATAGAGGAAACAGCCCGGAGATGTGAAGGATCCTGTGATTAAACGGAAAGTTCTTGTGTATGTTCATCTTAAATGCAGGGCGTAGTCTCGTGTGTCTGGTGCAGTGAAGGCTTGGTAACTGTAACCTGCAAGGCTAAGCCTGTGTCCACTCTTATTTAACTTGAGTGGGCATCTTGGGGCATCCAGCGTAGCGTGGACTTGTACAAGGGGGCTCTGTGTGTGTGAATCAATCATTTCCTTGAAGAAAAGCACGAGTAGTCCGCTTCATCTGCTTCATACATTTCAGATTGGGACACAGGAGGCAAAATTATAGTACAATGAACATGACTCTGCAGTCACAGACTTATTCACTCTTCAAATAGTGTGGTGTTAGGAGTCAGGTACTGGACACTCCACAACTATTGAGCTGTGTGATCTAAGGCAAGTTGCTTAATTTCCACAGACCTCAGTTTCCTCACCGAGAAAGCAGGGTTAATAATGGCACCTGCCTCATGGAGCTGTTGTAAAGATTAAATGGCCCTATCTCTATAAAATCCCTAGCTTGGTGCTAGCACACATGTTAAGGATGAATGAGCTCCGGGTATTATTTACATTGCTCTTAGTACTGAAGGCCAAGTGTTCTACAGCTGGGCCCTTAACACGTGCCAGATGCTATGCTGAGTATGGAATGGACATACAAATAAACAAAGTGAGGTTCCTGCCCTTGAAGCAAGAACTTGAGGTCTGCATGTGTATATCAATAACAAAAAACATGTGAAGTCAGATAGCAAATTAGGCACCAACCAACACAAGGCAAAGCAAATCCAGAGGAGTAAGGGGTGGTTTCTGACCTGAGGGGCAGGGCCCAGATCAGATAGGCTTGGTGATAACTGAACCTTCCAGTGCTATGAGAGATGGGAATAGGAGGTTAATGCCAAGCAAAGACTTGAGAGTGAAAGTGAGGGTAGTAATTGGATCCAAAGCCCCTTCTCCCTGGTGGCAGAAGAGGATGGGAAGGTGATTTGGAGCCAGAATGTGGAAGGCCTTGAACACAATGTTAGGGAGTTGGAGCAGATATGGTCACAATCACATCTGATTCTCAGCCAACACTCTGGCAGCAGCTTGAGGGAAGGCAGGAGAGGAGAGAGTGGAGGGTACAACCCACACTACCAAGGGTAAGAAGGAGAGAGCCCCACATTGCCCTGTCCGCAAGGAGCTGGGAGCTCATATAGGAAATGAGACCTATGCATATCCACTTCAGGGATGAGAGGCCCTGTATAATGGCTCACATCTATAATCCTTGCACTTTGAGCATCTGTAGTAGTTACTTAAGGCCAGGAGTTAGAGACCAGCCTGACCAACATAGTGAGATCCTGTTTCTACAAAAACCAGAAAGAAATAAAAACCATCAGGGAAGAAGGCCACAGAACAAAGTTATGCCTACCTTTGGGTCGATCTCAGGGAAATAAGACTTTCACTTCCTCATCTGTAGAATGGGATAATGGCAATATGTCTACTTTTCAGATTTATGAGAATTAAATTATATTAGGAAAGTGTTTAGTGTATGCCCAGGTAAAATTCCATGCAGTACTACCCAAACACAGATTCTGATGCTGGGAAGCCACTATTTTTCTTGTACTGGGCAGAGGAATGTGAGGGACAGTCAGAAGCTGGTGAGAATGGAAAGTAAGCTGGGTGTATGACAAAAACTGAGCCGAGGCTGACACTTTGGGCTTCTTTTACATCAACTTACTTAGGAATTGACTCATAACTCCATGTCTTAGTTCCACCTCTAGGGCACATCTTTTGCTCCTGCCAGGAGTCCTGTGGCTTTTTGTGGGACACAGATGTACGAATAAGTACACTGTTGGCAGGGAGGTGCTGAGCTGCTAGAATAGTAGCTGGAATTCTACTCTGGTTTGGGGATTTATGCTGTTGACAAGATGCATGTGTAAGGATGTAACCTTAACTCTCTAGGCCTAAGTTTTCTTCCCATATTGGGCTAAGTGACCTCGAACATCCATAAGCCTGGAGCTGTCTTGGAACATGGGAATTCCAAAGAACATGGTTCGGTGCTAGCCATTGACCCAAAGCCTGTGCACAGATACTGCCTTTGCATCTGAGCAGGAGAGACAAACTTTTTTTTTTTATCGCAACCCATTGTCCGGGCCTGTGATGGATATAGCCATTGTGGAAAACCCTTTCCACCTGCCATGCTGAGGCAGGACCTGCTCTTCTGACCCCATGAACAGGGCTTTCCAGATAGATAATTTCTGCTGAAGAGCAAGTCCTCATGAGAAGCTGGGTGTGGTGACATATGCCTATAACCCCACTACTCAGGAGGCTGAGGTAGGAGGATCATTGAGCTCAAAAGTTCGAGATTAACCTGGGTAACATATGAAGACGTCATTGCTTAAAAAAATTAGAAAATAGGGTGGCCCCTGTGGCTCAGTGGGTAGGGTGCCAGCACCATATACCGAGGGTGGCAGGTTCAAACCTGGCCCCCAGAAAACGGCAACAAAAAAATAGCCAGGTGTTTTGGTGGGTGCCTGTAGTCCCAGCTACTCAGGAGGCTGAGGGAAGAGAATTACTTAAGCCCAGGAGTTAGAGGTTGCTGTGAGCTGTGATGCCACGACGCTCTACCAAGGGTGATAAACTAAAACTCTGTTTCTAAAAAAAAAAAAAAAAATTAGAAAATAAAAATGAAAAATAGTAGGTTCTTGGCTCAGCACCTGTAGCACAGTGGTTATGGTGCCAGCCACATGCACTGAGGCTAGCAGGTTCGAGCCTGGCCTGGGCCAGCTAACCAACAATGACAACTGCAACAAAAAAATAGCAGGTGTTAATAGCAGGCACCTGTAGTCCCAGCTAATTGGGAGGCTGAGGCAAGAGAATCGCTTAAGCCCAAGAGTTTGAGGTTAAGTTAAGGTTGCTGTGGGCTGTGATGCCAGGGCACTCTACCGAGGGGAACAAAGTGAGACTCTGTCTAAAATATCATAGTTGGTTCTCATGGGAATGCATGCACTAGCATTGGAGCAGTCCTGCAGACATACATTTTTACTTTTTTTTTTTTTTTGGAGACAGAGCCTCAAGCTGTCCCCCTGGGTAGAATGCTGTAACATCACAGCTCACAGTAACCTCCAACTCCTGGGCTCAAGCAAGTCTCCTGCCTCCACTCCCCAATTAGCTGGGACTACAGGCACCTGCCACAATGCCCGGCTATTTTTTGGTTGCAGCCATCATTGTTGTTTGGTGGGCCTGGGCTGGATTCGAACCCACTACTTTAGGTGTATGTGGCTGGCACCTTAGCCACTTGAGCCACAAGCACCAAGCCATTTACTTTTAAAATGTATTCATTGAACACCAATACCAATGAGGCATTACATGCTCCCTCAAATACTCATAAGGATTCCACAAGATTGATGTTATTACATATTCATAGAGGAAAAGACTGTGGCTCCCAGAGGTTAAGTAAAAATTCAAGCTTGTGTGGGCTGACTCACTCTGAGGCCATCCCCACCTGCCACAACCACCCGCACCTTCAGCAGTGTTGCTCCCTCAGCCTGAGACCAGTTGCTCAGTCTCTGCTTCTCGTCCCATCTCTCGTAACTTCTCCTTTCCACTGATTTCTTCCTCTTGGCTCACAGTCAAGTATGCCTCTCCGGTGCACACTCACCTTTCCTTGACCTCAGGTTTTCTTTCCTTCCCAGCAGGTCATTCACAGCCTTCTTGTCTTACCCCATTATCCCCCCCGCTCCTGGGTCACTGCACTGAAATCACTCCAGGTGAATCCTCCACGGGCCCTTCCATTGTCAGACTCTGTCTGGGGATTTTAGGCGACTGTCTGGACTACCTCCTCATTCAGATGCTCTCCTCCCTCGGTTTCCATGGCGCCCTCTCTCTCTCCTCAGTTCATTCCTTGGTTGTGGGTCTTCTGAGGGCTCTCAGCCCTGCAGCCTCTTCTCGCTGTAGAATATTCTGGGCCGATTGTCTCTGGTCATGGCTACAAGCCTGCCTGCTCACTGATGGCTCTCTGCTGTCTATTTCCAGGCCTGACCTCAGGTCTGAGTTTCAGTGTCATCGATGGAGCTTGTACACATAGGCCCAAGTCTTCTCTTAGATATAACTTCCAGATGTGGCCATGAGTCTTCAGAGCCAACCTGTTCGAAATTAGATTTGTTATTTTCGTCTCCCAAATTTGCCTCTCTTCCTATATTGTCCTTCACACTTAGTGCCATCTCTACCCACTTAGAGAATTCACTGGGAACCCACGTGGGACACTAGACTCCTGCGAGGCCCTCATGCCCTCAACAATCCTATTGGTCCTGTCAGTTCTGCGCAACCCCCTCCTCCCCACCTCATGCATCAGGTCCCGCCTCACTCAGTCCCGGTCTGAGCTCAGGTCCTCTGGGAGGACTGCACTAGCCTCTCAAAGTATAGTGCTCCCCTCCCACCTGCCCATGCATATGTAAGCCCACTGCTGCTAGAAGGCTCTTTCTCACACCCAGTCTTTTCCCTTCCAGCTAAAACTGTGCAGGGATTCTCCACTGTCTAACAACCTCACTGCTGTTTATTTCCCCCAGACTCATCCCCGCACCCACACCTGAACCCTGTGCTCTGCTTGGGGAAATATGCCTGCAGATCTCAGCCCCCCTCTTAATTGTCACGGGCTGCTACACCTGCCTGCAAAGCCTTCCCTTCCGCTCTTCCCCTGGTAAAGTCCTTCTGCCTCCCTCAAGACCCAGTTCCCACCTCTGGAGCCTGCCCTAACCTCCCCAGGGTGAACTGAGCTGTCCTGCTCTGCGTTCGGCTCACGTCCACCCACACCGTTTGTCACGGCCCCGCTGCACGTCAGCCCTGTCTGTGTACAGATGTTGCTTCTCCCTGTGCCATCTGTGCTTGCATTGTCAGCACGGAGCACAGGAACTGGCACACTCTGCCTATTAGGGGAGACGATGTTGAATAAAAATACACAAGGGCACGACTTTGGGGTGAGGCGCCCAACTTGAGCCCTAGCAGATATTCATAGAATTGCACAACTTGGCAGAGATAAAGCCCAAACTTGGAAAGAAAATTCAGCCTATTCTTTATCTATTCAAACTTCACATACTAAGTACCTTCTTGGGGTCAGGCATCACCATCCTGGGTACCAGATGCCAAGATAACTTATTCTCTGCTCTGGCCCTCAAGGAACTCAGAGGCTGGTAGTTAGAAAGCCCAGGAAAGAGCATCTCTGGCTCCTTAACGGTGGGTGCAGTGGCCTCAGGATGGATGAATGTAGCACTCCTCTCCTAGAGGGTGTGTGTGGAGGAGGGTCTGTTTCACCCTAAATATTGTAACTGGAAACAAAGTTATTCAGGATGAGGATCAAGAAGACTTAAACTTAGTTAAGAATGTGGTCAGCAGCAACAGCAGAGTGTGCTTGGGGCTGAGGAACTTGATCCCTAACATTGACAGCCAGGGGCCATGAAAAGGTCTCAACCTTGGGCCGCAGGTGCCTGTGTAATATCTCCTGGCCGGCATTCATGTTCACATTCCATGTCTGCATCCAGAGATCGACCTCTGTGTCAGTATCTGTATGTATGTGATGTGCTGTTTGGAGTGGTATGAGGAAGTAAAAGATGATTACAAAAAATCCCACACTAAGAAATCTAAACTCTACTAGGGCAGCTAATAAATGTGAACAAATTACCAAATCCTGCTGGGCCAGGTGGCTCATGCCTGTAATCCTAGCACTCTCAGAGGCTGAGGTGGAGGATTACTTGAGCTGAGGAGTTCAAGACCAGCCTGAGCAAGAGCAAGACCCGGTCTCTACTAAAAATAGAGCCAGGAGTTGTGGCGGGTACCTGTAGTCCCAGCCACTCTGGAGGCTGAGGCAAGGGGATTACTTGAGCCCAAGAGTTTGAGGTTGTGGGCGGCGCCTGTGGCTCCAAGAAGTAAGGCCCCACCATATGCCAGAGGTGGTGGGTTCAAACCCAGCCCCAGCCAAAAACTGCAAAAAAAAAAAATCTGTTAAAAAGGGGTTTGAGGTTGCTGTGAATTATGCTCTCTACCCAAGGTGACAGAGTGAGATTCTGTCTCAAAAAAATAAAGAAATAGGGCAGAGTCCCGGGCTCAAAGGAGTAGGGCACCAGCCCTATATGCCAGAGGTGGCGGGTTCAAACCCAGCCCCAGCAAAAAAAAACTGCAAAAAATAAAAAATAAAAATAAAGAAAGAAAGAAAATAAAAATAAAATAAAATCTACTAACAAAGAGCTAATACAGGAATACCAATAACCAAAATGCAACAAATCCTAGGATTATGGAGTAGCATCTACAAAATGCTTTGAGTTTCCACTCTAAGCTCAGGTGTTTTGGGTGAGTGGGCTCACCGGCTGGAGTACAAGGCTAAATGGGGCCAAAGGCACAGGCCAATTACCTGGGAACAGCTCTTCTCACTAATCACAATCGACCCCACAGCTGGCCACATTCCAGTAAACCACATTGTGCATAAATTGGAGAAGCCGGTCAGATACCGGGGAGAGTCAGTCCAGCACAATTCTGACTTTGCTGTATCTTCCCTAAGCCCAGATCCTGCTCTCCTATCCCAAATCATGTGAATTTAAAATGCCCCAAGCTTTAAAATATATGCTCTCCCTTTATGAAGTTAACATGATCATTTCTGTGTTTTTAAATAAATTGATTCATTGAGTTCGAAAACACTTTTAAAATCAGACATATATAAATTTGTATAAAAATATTATACAATTTTTAAAATCCCAGTTTTTAAAAAGTATTGCTTGGTTTCAGAGGAGAAACAGCCTTTTGTTGACACGGATGTCAGGGGAACAGCACTAAAAAAACATCAAAGATAGTCACATACACATATCCCAGAGTATTCAGAGGGAACACCCTCTGTCTTTCCCATATGCGGCATGGAAAACGGGGCCAGAACGATCCTGCAGAAACTTCCTGATGAAAACAGCCCCGTCAGCCCTTCCCCACCTTGGGGCCGGCTGCCTAGTAACCCCAGCCAGGGCTGCCGCCCTGTGCCTTGCAGACAGGGGCAGCCTGCGGCAACAAGAGGGCTCACGGAGTGCGGTCCTCCAGACCTGGCTAGGTCCTGGGAACAACCCTTCTACCCAGCCCCATTTGGCAAAAAAACCCTCCGGATTAGCAAATGGGGAGTCGCAAGAGCCAAAATCACACTGCCTCCCCGGCCCTCGGCACCCACCTCCAGGGCTAGTCACTTCCCCTAACCCCCAGCACCCAGCTCTGCTGGGAGCTCTAGGGTCTGCATTCCGCAAAGAGCTTTTGCAAAAAATCAAACCACCCCCTCCCGCAATTGGGGTGGGAGGGACCTTCTTTTTTCTTTTACCACGAAAGGGCAGGTTATGGGGTTCTCCAACCCCACTCCCACTTGACGTGTGTAAAATTCTCCCATCCTCGCGTTGAGGCTGGGCAGCTTCGTCCGCCAGCACTTTGTATGTTCTTGGCCCCAGGCTAAGTGCTTTTCCCGTATTACCATATTTAAGTGTCCCAGCAGCCCTCTGAGGTAGGTGTTATTGTCTCTAGTTTACAGAGAATAACTTGCCTGGGACTTAAAACTAGCTGGCTTTTGAGCCCAGTTCTGTTTTGATCCCCAAATTCTACAACTTTATTGCTGTTCTTTGTATAGCGAGGATAAGAATAATATTAATAATTAATACTTATTGAACAATTACTTCAAGCCAGGCACTGTGCAAAGCATTCCTACAAATCACTCTCAGAGGCAGTCTGCCACTTACCAGTGGTGTGACCTTCAGCAAATTTCTTAACCTCTTTTTGACTCAATTTCCCTGTCTGCAAAATGCGGCTGAAAATATGGTTATTGTAAAGAGTAAATAAGTTAATATATATAAGGCCCTTAGAACACTGACTAACGTATATTTAGCCCTGAAGATTTTGTCTTTTTTTTTTTTTTTTTTCCCAAAACCATCAACTGTATTTCACCGGTGAGGAATCTAGGCTTAGAGAGGTTAAGCAACGAAATGGCCCGGACTGCCCGGCGCAAACCCTCCACAGATCTGCTCGGAAGTCATGCGGAATGGGGACCAGCCGGCAGGTGATTTGCGCCGGGCAGGTGGGAGACTTTGCTTCTCGGGCGTCGCTGCGGAACGCGCTACAGCCTGGAGGCCTCGGAGGGTCCCGCAGGAAAGGCTGGAGGTCCGCCGCGCTCCGGACCTAGCTTTACCGCCTGCGAAGCACTGTGGGGGAGACACCTGTAGGGGACACCTGTGCACAGAGGCTGGGTGCCCGCCCGGAGCCCCGCGACCCCCGTTCATCCCCCCGGGCGCGGGGCAGCTGCCGGCAGCTCGGAGCCGGCCACCCGCCCGCACCCCCCCCCCCCGCCTGCGGCGCTCCAGGGCGGAGTTTCCTTCTCTGCTCATTGTTCACTGCCCAGCGCCCGCCCAGCTCCGGCCCCGCCCGGCCCAGCCGCCGCCGCCGCGGACGCGCTCCTGGGGGAGGGGAAAGGAGGGGGAGGGGAGGAGGAGGGGCGGGGGCCGGCGCGGACGGGACGGGAGTCGCCGCTGCTGCCGGCGGGGCCGCAGCCGCGCAGACGCCGCCCAGGACGCAGCCGCCGCCGCCGCTTCTCTGCCGCTGGCTCTGCGCCCCAACCCTGCTCTGCGGCAGCGGCAGGGAGAAAGGGCCGCTGAGCGCGACTCTGGAGTCCCGGGCCACCGCAGGGCCTTAGGAGCCACCGCCAGGTCTCCCAGAGCGGCGCCCACGCTCCCACCACCCGGACGCACGGACCCTCCCTCCGCTAGTCCGGCAGCCACCTGCTCCCGGCCCTGAGGCGAGGACACGATGCGCTCCGCGCTGGCGCTCTCGGCGGTGCTGCTGCTCCTGCTGCCACCGCCGTCGCTCTTCGACAATGGTGAGTGGCCCCCGGACCCCCACCGTGCCCGTGCGTTCTCCGCCCCGCCGGGCTGCAGGGAAGCCCCGCGCGCCGCGTGGTCAGACCCGGAGCGCCCACTTTGTAGCTGGGGCCACACGCGGAGCCCTGACCTTGCACCATGCACGCCTCCTGCAAACTCTATTACGCCGCAGGTGCCGGGCTCCAGCGCGTATTAGTCCCCAGTGTCCACTCGGGAGGAGTGGGCGGTGGATTGTGTCGGGGCAAAAGGGGCGCGCCAGCTGTGAATGGGTTTGCGGAACAAGGAAAGGGATACTTTGGGCACCGCGAAGCTCTGTGCTTCTGCGGGACCCCAGGGTCTGATTATGCGTTTTCTTCGTGTTGGGAGTGATCAGACAATATTGTGTAGTCGTTAATACCAGGCAAGCGGCAGACTAGAAACTCAAGAAGAGGTCCCTGAAGCAGGTGACAAGCTTCCAGTAACGCCTGTGCAGGCTATGAGCTTGCCGGTTCGCAGAGATGTTTTCCCAAGCAATGTCTGAGCTCAGGCTAAGCTCCCCTGAGCCCTGCTGGGGCAGGCAGAGGGAAGGAAGTGGACCTTCCACACTCCTAGAGTCACCTGGCTGGGTGGGGGGCCTGCCTCCATGGCACCAGAGGAACAGATCCCTTCTCATTGCCTGGTGAGACCGCCCTCCAGTTCCTCCCTACGTGAGGACTAATCACTGCGAAGCAGCTCGAGCTGCATCTTAGACACACACTAGAAGATGCACCCATCTTTCATGAAAGGCACCTTAGAAAATGCCCGCTCTGTTTTCCTTCTAAAGGTGAAATGTTTCTGTTTCTCTTTTGGCAGACAGGTGCTGGCTGCAAACCCAACCATAACAGTTTTCCCAAAGCCCCCAGGGACAGCGGGAGTCCCAGCCCCAGGCCCAGCCCCAGGCGGCAGGAACCTTTCTCAGTCTTTCTTGTCTACTGAGCACGTGTCTGCAGGGAGAAAGAACAGAGGTGGTGCTCCCACCTAGGGTAGAGAGAACTGCAGTGACAACCAGACTCCAGAGAGGGACTCTGTTGCTGGCTGGTGCTGGTGGTTTGGGTCTGGACTCTGAGCTGGAGGGGAAGATGGGATGGGTACAGTCTCTGCACCACTGGAACCTCTGGTGGTGGGCAGGGATTGGCATGTGTGCAGGTGAGCTTGCAGGCAGCAGGAGGGGGCATCTTCTCCACAGCCAGATTCCACCAGCTTGACCAGAAAGGGAAGAACGCCCGCTGGGGGAAGGGTGTGTGCCCCTGAGGAGGGACCTCAGCTGAGAAACAGTGGGAGCAGCTTTGGGACAGCTGCTCACCACAGATTTTCAGAGTCTGCAGGCATTGGGGTTGAGGAGATGCTGGAGTATGGAGGGGGACATGGACATATCCCCCCCACCCCCCCACCCCCAACTGCTAGAATTCTGTGATTTAATCACAGAATCTTCCTAACAAAGGAATTATCCCCAGACAGCCGTCTGCCCAGCAGGCTACAGTTAAACTCAGGGACCCAACCATGCATTAAAAACCTTTTTTGTGCTTTTTGGTTTGATCACTATTTGGCAGAGCCACATGGCAAGTCATACCTCTGAGCCTCAGTTTCCTTATCTGTGAGATAGAATAAAAAAGCAGAAAAGACCTCTATCATTGCCAAAAGGATGGGTTGACCTGGTGCTATCAGTCTGATAGAGTCATTGGATGGTGAATTCTGGGAGAGAGAAAGGCAACTTGGTGTCGTGGAAACACTGAAATCGGGTCAGACTTGGGTGACTGTGGACAAGATAATGAACTTTTCTGAGCCTCAGTTTCTCCATCTGTGAAGTAATAACAGCTGTACCTGGTGGGTTGCTCTGAAGATGAAGGATAACATATGTTATGGGCTTGGCCATGCGCCCAGCTGGCGATCAGTGTTCAAGAAATAGTTGTGATGATGGCCTGGCGCCTGTAGCTCAGTGTGTAGGACACTGGCCACATACACTGAGGCTGGCAGGTTCAAGCCCGGCCCTAGCCTGCTAAACAACAGTGATAACCACAACCAAAAAATAGCCAGGCCTTGTGGCAGGTACCTGTAGTCCCAGCTACTCGGGAGGCTGAGGCAAGAGACTCACTTAAACCTAAGAGTTTGAGGTTGCTGTGAGCTGTGACACCATGGCACTCTACCAAGGGTAACATAGTGAGACTCTGTCTCAAAAAAAAAAAAGAAAGAAAAGAAAAGAAATAGCTGTGATGATTACTAAAGTGGATGTATTAAACACCTGACTATTTGAGGGCACCCTAAGCATTGTAGGTGTCAGGGGATGTATAGTAGTAAAAACCCCTGACAGCCCCAGCCCAGCTCAGTGGGGGAGGTGTGTGTAAAAGAGTGAGGTCAGGGGAAAGCTCCCTGAAGAAGGTGGGGTTTTCACACAGGAATTTTAAAATAAATAGGGTCAGTGATTCCTAGTGTGGCTGAGGCTCAGTATCCCGGAGCATGCAGGGGACATCAGATTAGGGACTGGGGGGGTTTGAGATGAAACCAGTGAACTGCAGGAAGGCTTTGGGGGAGGAAATGAGCTCTTAGACCTGGAGAGAAAGTTCCATGGGATGGGGTGGGCACCGTGGATGCTTCTAGCATGCTGCTGCTTGGGACAGGACTCTGAGGCAAGAGTGAGCAGGACTTTGGAGGTTGGGAGCCACCTTGCCATGGGAAGCATTAGGTGGCAGTGCTGCCCTGGGCCTGGAGGAGGCACTGGCCCAGAGGTGGGAGAGGCTGCCCCACCTCCCCTTTCCTGAGGGATGCATGGAGGCTGCCCCACCTCCCTTTTCCTTAAGAATGCTTGATAGGGGCGGTGTCTATAGCTCAAGGAGTAGGGCACCAGCCTCATATACCAGAGGTGGTGGGTTCAAACCTGGCCCTGGCCAAAAAAAAAAAAAAAAAGAATGCTTGATAGAAAGGGGGGCACTCCTGCTGGTAGGGGTTTGACATTGATACCTCTGCCCTTGGGATGCTGGGAAGGGTTAGGGTTCCCCTGGGCAGGAAGGATGGAGAGTCTAGGATGGTCTGTGTGTGTGTCTCCCCCACTGTGTGGTGAGCCCAATAGTGCTGATAGCGTACTACTGCCACCTCCAGGGGCCAGTGCAGACCCAGCACCAAGCAGCTCAGAGCTGGCCCCAGCCTTGGCTTTTGGGTCTCTGGAAGGGGACCCGCCCAGGACACCTTGAGCGCTGAGGGTAGGGATGTCAGGCCAGTAGTCTCTTTCTCCAGCAGTCAGAACGGGTGGGAGAAGCTGTGGAAGGTCGGGGTTTCTGGGCAGGGCATCCAGGGGATCCATATACTGCTCTGACTGGTGGCAGCTGTGAAGACAGCTCAGCACTAAGCTCAAAGCCCTCCACCTAAGGAAAGTGGGAGGAGCCCTCCCTATAGCTCCTTGAGAAAGACTTCTTGGGAGGGGATTTAGATTCCCCCTGCCAGCAAAGGGACTGCTTCTTCACACCTTTCATGGGCCTCTTCAGGGCAGCCAACCCAGCATTTGCCCAGGTGGAAACTTCTCCTCCACAGTGGAGAAGATGTTGCTCTCCCGATCCCCACTGGGAGACTTCATTAGCCCTCAACTCTGGGCTCATTTCCTATTTGTGCCCACTGGGTACCCTGCAGGGCAGGAGCTCAGCTGCTGGGGTTTCCGGTCCTGTCTTATTCCCAGGAACATGGGTGAGGTTGGCCAGATCTCTCTTTAGACAGAGTCCTGTCCACTTTATGTTGGAAGATCACACAGGTAGCAGATTTGGGATTGTGTCTCTTCAGGCCACACAAGGCAAACAACTGTGAGTATTCTCTAGAAGGAAATCTATACAGGCTCGGCGCCTGTGGCTCAATCGGCTAAGGCGCCAGCCATGTACACCTAAGGTGGCGGGTTCGAATCCCCAGCCCGGGCCCGCCAAACAACAATGATGGCTGCAACCAAAAAATGGCTGGGCATTGTGGCGGGAGCCTGTGGTCCCAGCTACTTGGGAGGCAGAGGCAGGAGACTCGCTTGAGCCCAGGAGTTGGAGGTTGCTCTGAGCTGTGATGCTATGGCACTCTACCCAGGGGGATAGCTTGAGGCTCCATCTCAAAAAAAAAAAAAAAGA